>JAKTVK010000211.1:0-194985 GCA_030557155.1 Petasospora amylophila | reverse complement strand
AGTCACGTGTACATAAAACACCCGGACACCACAATCTGCTAACAAATGGCCATCTCCGATTGTCCAAAACTTTAGGGTCAATTATGAAGGTGTTCCCTTGGGAAATTCGGTGTTTTGATTGGAGTTTAATAGTGTAATATGGTCTTGAAGATCATGTATATACTCTCAGAAACTTGATATTAAGGGGTTTAAGTGGAGATATAGAACACTGGCTGAGCGTGGTTTGAATCGGTCGATCGCGCGCAAACCAGCTATTAGCTATCGTTAATCTAAAGGTTTTCCCGGGTGATCCATTTACTGTTATATATCTTTAGTAGTCTTTTTTGTTGTAAATGATGTTCTGAAACTGTTTTCACTCAATTTCAGCCATTTTTGAGCGACTTTGGAGTGTTTGCAAAATTTTGAAAAATCAGGATATCTTCATTTGGTCATTACAGATGTATATCTTCACTCGATTTTCTGGAAAAAAACGTTTTTTCAGCAGAGCTAAAAACCCTCACTTTTCTTCATGTCAATGCTTCTAACAGTAAGTTTAGGTAGTGATAAATCTAATTACAACGTACAAAAAATTCTAGGTAAGTGGTTGTTGAGTAACTGATTTTTTAAGTAGCCCATGTCACGTGCAGATCATCTCCGATTGTCACAAGCTTCACCGCCAATTTGAAGGCATTTACACTTGGAATTTTGTCCATCTGATGACAGGTTATATGTGTAATGTGATGTTCAAAAATGTAGTAAGGGACGGAGCTGGCTTATCGGATTGCATGTGAAAAGTGTCGAATGCGGAATGATCATCCGACGGCTATTGAATAAGACACATGTATTGAAGATTGTTATTCATTAGTCAAGTAATCTGATCTAGCTATACAAATGTCGTTAATCTGCTCGCGTTTCTGCTCGTAAGGAATAGCATCGACTGCAAGACTCATACCGGAGGACCGTGATCGTGTACTCGACAACGTATATGATCTTAAAAAGTAATCGACTTCTTCACTGTTAATAGTCACTTGATACAAGTTTGAAATCTCCTTCAAGGTTGTGCTGTACTTTAAGATGATATTGATGTCTAATTCCGGAATTATTATAACTGTGACGGCAATAGTACCCGTTGCATTGACAGACAGTAGTTCTGTTGAAATGTTCATTGGATTTGACGGCCGACATATTGTAACCGGGTAATGTTGCAGCTCTCTCAGCTTTATGATCACCGCTGATCCTCATCTCATGAATTGTTGCGAGTGGGTACCAGACGGTATGTCCCACATTGATAACATTCGAAATATCGTCGTAATAAATCGGGACAGTCATACGGGCCACCAAATCCATTTGACGTTTGGTCAGCAATGAATATACTGGTATAACTGGATTATTCTTCATGAGTTCCATCAATGAGTCAAGTTCCCTCTTTTCGGCCCCGCTTGGACCAGGTGGATAAACCCAAATGTCGAAGAGCCGTTCGAGAACGCAGTATGCGGCGATGGAGACAACCGCAATCAGAACGACCTCACTAACTCTGAGTGTAGACATTGTGCTGCTTATTGTTTTGTTAGTCTGATGAGCCGAAGATGTGGCGACGTTCTTCAATTCATATATAGTTGGGCGACCCCCTGAGTTTGGCCTGATTCAGAGCGCTGATCAGTTAAGGTTGCGAGCCATCCGGGAATTGATGGCCCAATTAAAGCAACCAACCGGGTATTTTTGGAAAATTGTTCATTTATAAAAGAAACATGTCGACGGTAACTTTACCACCAGAGTTTTATTGAATTGTTTAACAATTCAGAACTGCGACTGGGTATGGAAAGAGCCTCTTTCACCTCATCAAAGACACCTTCCATCCCTTCAGTTCCGTCAAGAATTGCACCCATTTTCAAGCAATGCTCTCCAGTATGGTTCAATAACTCTAAATTTTACTTAGAGGGTGCTTCAGAATCGTCTTCCACGAGCCCAAAATCATTCTCATCAGCGCGACCAATGATGGCCGACCATGTAACGCTTATAGTTTATTATAGGGTTTAAGGTTAATTTGGTGTCCTGGTTATCAATAAACACACAGGAGCTTAAGTATCCATCTGACTTTGTTGTATAGTGAGTCTTCTACTGCAATACCTTGCTTGTACTGGTAGAAGCGCGTAGCCCTACCTGTAAGCCAAACATCAACCAAATAGTGGAGCATCGTGCGAGAGGTAGATGTGGAATGCGGAGGCACTTTCAGCTGTTGCCAACAAAACTGCTTCCAGTATACTCTCAGATAAATGCTCTGCTATACCTTGAGAACAGTTTCGTTTTTATTTCACTTTGCTCTCATTTTTTCGAAGAGGCGAAGAGCACCCTCGGATCTCCCTCTTGTATTTTGTGTCATCTCGATCTAAACGCCGCAACGTACGGAGTTAGTGGCTCTTCAATACATATTTTAATAACCGAACTCTTAAGTCCTATCCCCGGTAAATATCTAATCACCGATCATTCTTTATCTCCGGTTCACTAACGCCATGGTGGTCTTTGTGTATAAGTCCGGAGATCTGATAACGCCGAAGATTAAACTCCGGCCCCCTTCTCCTCTCTGGGGTTTAGAAACAGCTCTTAACTCCTAAACCCGAGATGCCAGTAGCTTCTAATCTCCGTGTTCCAGGCTTTGAGATGTTAAACTGGCATTTAATTTAGTGAAAGCGTGATGGAGCATCTACTCATGAGCTAATCCAGCAGTGGATTGTACAACTAACATATAACGGCATATACCTTTAGGCCTAGATGGGGGTTTGCAGAAGATTTGAGAGAGAAGCCCAATTTCTTTATCCATGCTTGTTTGTACATAGAAAGGCAATCACCGGGACTAGAACCTGAAATTTTTCAAAAATTGTTTTTGTGTCACTTTTTATTGTTACCCCGGGATCCCCGGCCGCGGGCCCGCATAAGATCTGGTTTTGTGGCGGCACCCTGGTGTCCAGGTGTATCTTCTAGAAGTGGTGTACTGGGAGTTCTCAGAGACATAGTGTGTGGTCTGCATAACTTTTGCTAAGAAGAGCATTGCCCCATGATTCAGTACGCGTCCTTATGGGGAAGCGCAGCGCCAGTGTGAGGGGAGCTCATAGACACCAAACAGGGCTCTTTTTCGATCAACCCTGCACAATTTGAGTGAATTAAGAGGCTTAGCGTTATGTAATCACATATGAGGTTACCCGGATCAATGGGTGGGCTCAAAAATGGAGGAAATCAGGAAGAGGTCGAGAAAGCGCTCAGAATGAAATGGCCATAACTTGACAGCTAAGTAGGGGATACAGGTACTTTGAAGTGTAAGAACATGTAAAATTAGGATCTAAACTCATATAAGCTTTTATAAAACCGATATATTGGCTTTATAATACCTTTATTCATGAAAATGTCATAAAATTTCCTAAACCTTTGGACACGTTTATGACAGTTTGAAAGTCAAAATATTCACAATATAACTATATAAATGGAATCAGAGTGCATAGAAGTACCCCATTAAGTCTTAAAATGGTTATATAGCACAGCGCAATCACAGAATCAAAGCCCATTTCAGTTTTGACCAAATTTTCCAAAGCACTTGCACACGAATTTTTCGAAGAAATCTCGGCTGCTGAACTTTTCAGTGAAATCAGCCCGGTAGGGGGCACATGCACATACAAATCTCCTGGAGTTTATGTATACATAACTTCAAGTTTCAGGTCTCTGTTGTAAGTTTATGCTACAGAATAAGAGTTTGAAAAGTCGTCAAATACAGTGATCACCAGAGTTCTTGTGGATTGTTTAACACTTCCATAACTGCAACTGGGTATAAGAGAGCCTCTTCCACCTCATCAAGGACACCATCCATCCCTTCAGCTCCGTCAAGTCTTGCTGCGCTTTCAAGCAATGCTCTTTGGTAAGGATCAACTTCAAGTCTCAAATTTGGGTGGTGCTTCAACATGGTCTTCAACGAGTCAAATTCATTCTCCTCTTCGATTTGACTTACATGGCGATGGAAGAGCCCTTTGAGAACGTAGTATGCGGAGATGGAAGCACCTGCAATCAGAACAATGTCACCAACTTCATAGCACTTTGGTTTGTATAACCCAACTCTGAGATGTTGATGTGTTGGCCATGGTATCTTTTTGATCCGCCACAATAAAGATGTTGCTATCCTATACAGTATCCTAAAGAATAATGAGCTGACTTTTCTGGGGAGTCGTGGGTATGACATAGGGGAAAATGTACGACGCCTATCTCAAATACCTGGGTTAGAAGTTTATATGACAATGGGAATACCTTTCAATACCTAGTGCTCCTGGGGGAGAAGTTTATATATGCGCGACATCCCATGGCCGATAAAGTTATAGTTCAGTATAGGGGTTAAGGTTTGTTTATCTATGAACATATTATCATTGATATGGATAGTTTGCTTATCTTGAACCATATAGTGTTTAAAGGTGTGATTATGTAAGCGCTTATGTAAGCACACCGCTTACATAATTGCTTACGTAAGCCAAGACTTTAAAAGTTGTTTTGTACTCTCCTGAACCTCTCCAATTGCATCTTCTATAAATATCTTCTATTCATATAACACAGACATCCACAGAGGAGAGCCAAAGCCCAAAACATACAAAGATCACCAAAGAAAAGGGAAAAGTTGATCGCGCTCGAGAAAAACAAATAAACAAAGCCATCAACAACACCGGTACTTAATCTATAAAGACGCAATTCTATAAAGACACTATGAACTCCATAATTGCACGTGAAGAACAGTTTGACCTTCTGAGTGCTTTCTTAAGTGAGGATGTCACCACTGCACCACGCTCATTGATCGTTCATGGCCCCAATGCCACGGGGAAGACGTTAACACTTCGAGCCGTATTGGAATCCAAGGATGTACGAACAACTTGGGTCTCTTGTGACGAATGCGTTTCATCCAAGATCCTTTGGAAGAAGATCATGCAAGGTATAAGAGTCGATTCCGGGTTGGTTGTTGATAAGGGTGATTTCGGGGGAACGGGTTCTTTCCAAGCATTTGTTAAACAGTTACAAGATTTCGTTAAAGATCATGTTTATACCGATTTACACTATTTGGTTTTGGATAGGTGTGATCAGATTATGGAAGACGGTGACGATGTCTTCAAGAATTTTGTCAAATTACAAGAAGTCACGAGGATTGAGAACATCTGTGTCGTATTCGTTGTTACCACTATACCGAGACTGTTGATCACCGCTACACACCCTGTGGTTTGTTTTGATAATTATACCAGTGAAGAAGCCATTTACATTCTATCGGAGAGTATGCTATGTGAATTCCCTCAAGACGTACTGATGAGCTCCACAATGCAGGAACAATTCTGGAAAAACTATGTGAAATTGGTTGTTGAATCCTATTACACATACACCACGAACGTGGTGTTGTTGAAGAGTATTTTGATAAAGCTCTGGCCCAAATTCACAGAACCAATTGTTAAAGGCGAGGTGAAGATCCATGAGTTCCATTCCCTTTATAGGAAGAACTTCAAGTTGATTGGATCTGAATTTGCCATCACGACATCTGTTGTTGATGAATTAGAAGAACAGGAAGAGTCACTAACTTCTAATTTACCGGATGTTTCAAAAGTATTACTCATTGCCGGCTATTTGGCATCGTTCAATGACGTTAAGTACGATTGGGTGTTTTTTGCAAAGTTAAAAGACTATCATAAGAAGAAAACAGGTGTTAAATCATGGAAAAACATTCGTGTTGATTCCCGTTTACTTGAACCCTCACCATTTGATTTAGAAAGGTTATTTGCCATTGCACATGCCATCTATCAGATTGAATCCGGTAATAAGCTATCACCAACGGTGGATCTAATGACACAAGTGGCTAATTTAGGAAGCATGAAGTTGTTCTTGAAATCGAGCAATGTCGATTATATCGGTGGTAAGACCCGGTGGAAGATCAACTGCTCTTACGATTTCATCAAAGGCATCGCTAATGACCTAAGTTTCCCCATTGATAACTATTTAGCTGAATGAATGCCTGTGTGCCCCTACCATAACCATCGCTACATAACCATTTCGCGAATAGAACGAGTTCGCGACACCCGGACACCACATAGTTTTTTTCTTTTTTTTTTCCAGCTGCCTGCCCATCGGCACAGCACACACACTAAACTGGTGCTTATAAAAAGACGCAGAGAGTGCTAATTTCCGTACCGTAAAAAGTTACAGAGCATATAAGAAAGACATTGGAAGTGTCATTGAATCACCGAACCGGAAAAAGAAGCAGTTCAAACGGGTTAAAAATGGAGAACACTTCACTTACACGATCACTTTCGAAAGTGAAGTCCAAGATCTCCTCTAAATTCCGCACGGATTCTCCACAGGACGATGAACACGTCTTGAAAGCGATGAAGTATGATGACACGGTGCCAAGGTCCTCGATTTCGTCGTCGTCGTCGAATCTGCTCGGTCCACAGTGTTCTAATGGTTCTATTCCTGGCACGACATCGCCACCGCCTCCATTGATCCAACAAAGACAGAACTCTACACAGGATTCAAGATCATCGAGTGTCATTGCCATGGAGCCGATCCCAGAGGCTTCTAATGAAAGTGTTATGCCACCACACCACAGATCAACGTCGCAATCAACGCTCAACTCGACGCCGTTGATCACGGAGTTACAACCATCTTTGATCTCATCGTCGATCTCCCCAGATCCTTCACGGAAGACAAGTCTTGACGATAAACACGAGGATAAGATCTTGGAACAACTCTTACCACCACCTCCTCTGCGTGACACTTTGTCTCCACAGATCACCACCGAGCTTTCATCACCATTTGGCACTTTGTCTCCACCAATGTCTCCAAATGCACTCAAATTGAGAAGTATCTCCGTGTCGTGTGACCCATTGGATCTATCGGAGGTTAATGAACAACCTGTGACTCCCAATGACGTTGCCGATGCTATGGCGTTGAGTATCTTGGATAAGATTGATGAAAACACGGATACAAATGCAGAGTGGAAGATCTAGGCATATTCATCTTTCTAATGGTTTTATGACACATCTTTTTTTCTATCTTGGGTTATTTCACGGGCTTTTACTTCATTGTACTATGTACAAAGCATTACAACAACGCATCTGCTAAGCAGCTTACTTTCATATTTGGCTATTTACATATCTGGCTATTCACATATCTGGCATCTAATCATACGGTTTTCTGTATTTACACATAGATATATGGATTCATCATAGTATACATCGATTTGTAAATGTGTTTGTGTGTTTTGCAAGTCTATGAATATTGAAAACACCCTTGTCATAATGCATGCCTCTTCCTCACACCTCACCGTGTACAATCACATAGGCTTAAGCCTTAACGGTTCTGACACCAGCAGAAGAACGGAAGATGGCATCACCTTCGGCATAACCTCTTCCTAAACCGAAACCGACACCGAGCCAAACTGGGAAAGCACGTCTCTTGAAGAGAAGGACACTGGCAATGACACCGGCACCGAAGCCGAGACCGGTCTTGACAATGGTGTTGGAGATGACAACGTCCCAACGGTCGTTGAGGATGGTCTGAGATGGGGTGGCAACAGTGGTGGACATCTTCTAATAGATTGTTAGTATATGTGTTTATGGGTAAGATCTCGGGTTGTATGGGCCATAGAGGCCTCCAATTGCCGTTTCAAGCCCGGATTTTCGGCACATATGCTCAATCAGGCCTCCACAGTACAACCAGAATAAGTACAAGGCACAATTGCACTTACAGAAGCGTGGTTTTAAGGTGGTTTTATCTCTGGTTAGTTTTGTATGGACGGCTTTCTCGACTTCTCTTTTCCCGACAAATCACCGCGCTCGGCATAAGCCGTCGCGTCGCGCGCTGCTTATGTAAGCCGTGCCTCCCTTGTTTGACCTACTGAGTGAATAACACCTAATAAAGACTAATAAAGAGCTATAAAGAGCTAATAAGGGTTAGGATAAGCCCAACTCCTGGGAGAAGGCGATGTTGTTTGGTTCTCTTCCCAACAGCTCTTTCAAGTTGTCCATCTCGTCACGGGAACCACCTCTGGCCAACACGGTGTCTCTGTACAGGACACCACTTTCGGTGTTCATTGGATCAGATTTGAACTTGGTGTAGTAGATGTCTGCTGCAAAGACTTGGGACCACATGTAGCCGTAATAACCGGCTTGGTACCCACCCATGATGTGTCCGAAAGACTGGTAACCTTTTGAAACTGTGTCACCATTAGCGACAAGTGCAACATCGGCTCTTAATTCATTCCAGAATTTAGCGAGGTCAATGTCTTCATCCGAGGAATGGATGGTGATGTCAAAGAGACCGAAATGCAATTGACGTAAGTTAAACAATCCACCATTGACATGCTTAGTCTTGATAAGTGAAGAGATCAACTCGTCATCAATCTGGGCACCAGTTTCATAATGTTGAGACAAGAGTTTCAACTCATTTGGAGACCAAGTCCAATACTCTAACATCTGCGAAGGTGCTTCGACAAAGTCCCATGACACCGAGGTGCCATGGAACTTGGCATATTTGGTCTTACCCATCAAATCATGGATACCATGACCCAATTCATGGAAGAAAGTGGTAACTTCGTCATGTTTAAGCAACGATGGTTTCTCTTTAGTAGGTTTGGAGAAATTACAAACCAATGCGGTGACAGGGTAAGATCTTGACCCATCCTCTTTGGAGTAACCTGGCCAAATACCGAAATTTGCAGCATGACCGTATTTACCATCACGTGGATGTAAATCAAAGTATAACCAACCGACAAACTGTGGTTCGTTATCCAAATTCCAAACGGCAAATTGTTTAACATCCTGATGCCAAACTGATCTACCTTCGGTAGTTTCAACAAACTTCAAATTGAACAACTTCTCAAAGAAAGATAACATCTTGTCAATGGTTGGATTCAATGGGAAGAATTCGGCAATTTTCTGTTGATCAATTTGATAATCTTTTTCTATCATCAAATTATCATAGTAACGATGATCCCAAACGTAATATTCATCATCAAATTCCAACCCATTTGCAGCATAGTCTTCTTTCTTCAATTGCAACAAGTTTTCACGATCTTTCAACCCCAATGGCTTAAGCTTATCCCTTAAATCATTCAAAAAGGACTTGACAGTCTTTGTATCCTTGGCCATTCTCTCCTCCAACACATAATCAGAGAAAGTCTCATAACCCAAGATCTTAGCCAATTGTCTTCTCAACTTAACAGCCTCGATTAACAATGGTTCATTAGCAGAGTTCTTATTCTGGTCACCAACAAAAGCCCTTTTTCTAGTCTCTGGATTCTTAGCGTATTTCAACACTGGGAACAAATCTGGGTATTTGAAAGTCATCTTCAACTTACCATCAACGGTTTCAAATTGGTCAATGACATCTTTTGGAACACCTTCTAGCTCTTCTTTGGTGAAGAGGATATGTTCGGTGTTTTCACCCAAGTTTTTAGAGAACTCTAAGGATAAATCCGATAACTTCTTCTTAATTTCTTTAACTTTCTCTCTTTCACCTGGGGATAATGCAAGACCATTACGACGATACTCATCATTGGTCTTTTGCAAATATCTCACACTCTCCGCGTCAACGGAATCATCAACACTCTCAAAGGCTTGCTTGAACACCTTATAAACGTCTTCACGCATAGAGGATTCAATACCGAAATCACTAATCAACTTCTCAGCTTTTGTCGAGGCATCTCTAAGTTCTTTGTTGTTGGAAACGTGTTGATAGAAAGTCAATTGATTGACCAAACCATGGGTTTTGTTACTGAATTGCGCATATGGCTTCAGCACAGTGTCAACGTTGGCGACATCAACAGCAGCAACGGTGTCATCAATGGCCTTAGCCTCCTGAATGTAGCTTTCAGCTTTGGAGACGAGTTGCTCTGGGGTTATATCCCATGAAGGTGGTGCCTGTGGTGGAGTTAAAGTCATTATGGTACGTCTCGGGAGCTGGAGGGATAACACGGTGAGCTGTCTCCAATACTTCATTCAATTGGTGTTATTTACAGCTTTGTGTGTGAGTGAGAAAAGTGGAGAGAATGGACGTTTACGTCCGTGGGCGTGGCGTTGGCTGATTACGTAATCTCTTATGTAATCTTATATTGCTTACATAATCCTTTGCTTACATAATCACTTACGTAATATGAATAGCCATAAAGCTAATCTTTCAAACTATTCAAGATGAACCTGTTGAGTTGTTCTTTCTCCAATCTGGTCCGCTTCTCCTCGGCAACGACATTAGTGGCAAGTCTCACGTCACTCGGGACGTTGAGATCCCTTGTGGTAACACCTTTACCTTGTTTCCTTCTAACCAATTTAAAAGCAACTTTACCATCATTTGTAGAGATTCCATCCGATTCAACGTTTTGTGGGAGTTCAACCGTTGGTTTGTTGTTTTTAGAGTGATGCATGCTATCAAACACCATCTTCTTGAATTCTTTCTCCAATTGTTCTTCGATCCTTTTCTCCTCTTCTTCTTGTAATTTTCTTTCATATGCTTCGTATGAAAGTTTAGAAACTTCATCTTGTTCCTCTTGTGGTCCTAAATCGATAGTGGTTTCAATTGGGTCTTCGTCTTCATCCTCGTCTTCATCCTCGTCTTCATCTTCATCTTCATCTTCATCATCTATATCCTCGATCAAACCTTTAGTCTTTACAACTTCACTTAACTTCTCCACTGCTTCTTTTGGACTCTGACTTCTAACAAACTCAAATCTTTCAAAACATGCTTTGATCTTATAGTCCGTTTCCTTGGGGATAGGTTGTTCTTTAATCCAAATGTAATAGTCAAAGAAATGTAACAACAATTTCAACCTTCCAACCATCTTTGATGTGTTTAATGATCTTTGTAACAAAACACAACATAACGAGATTCTGAAATAATCATCTGGTTGATCAATTTCACAAACGTTCAATGGGTTTGGTGAATTATTTGCATGACCAAAAGTCAAGATCTTAAAGATCAAATCATGGATACACAACGAATTAACAATTCCTTGTTCCAAAATGTGTGACATATAACAGCATTGTGCCACCCTGATTCTGTTATACCTATAATCATTAATCTCCAATCCACGGATGATGTTTTCCAAAACGGTATCAACCACTGCAATTTTGAAATTTCGAGACATTGTCTTCAAGACTTGTGCCAAAGGTCCAATGTTCTCGTAATTGAGTTTATCCGGTTTACTGAACAAGTTGATCAATGTATCCCAAATGATTGGGGATGACAAGTCTGCATATGACATCACATTTCTAACGTCTTTAACATTAGAAACATTAAGTTCATTACGGATAATCTCTTTGAAGAAAAGTTGTTCCGGTGTGAGTTTCTTCGTCTGTGCTTGTAATGATTTGATGCTTGGTGGTTTCAGCAATAAAAATAAGTAGGAGATGGCCATCTTGTTACTAATGGTAAGCTTATCTGTCTTTCTCTTTTGTTCCAACAAAACAAGCATCTCTTCCATTAACACGTTGTGTTCGTTCAATAGGTACTTACCACAGAACTCAAAGAAGATACTCAAGATCTCGATGTTGTTTGGTGTAGTTAAGTTCAAGATCAATGAGCGGATCTTATGGAATGCAACGTGTTCCGGAACCAATTCAAATTTGATCATTTCACAGAAAAAAATGATGTTTTTGAAATTGAGACCGTTATGATGGATTTGTGATCTGAAACCTTGGTCTAAATAGGTCAATAGCTCCTCTGTGATGTCATTCAAGTGTGGTGTGTTACAACGGAGGAAACGTGCGTAAATTTTACACTTACCGAAATCGTTTGAAGTGATGAAATGTTTCAAGAGTCTGTTTTTAGAAGCTTTGTTGGAGAGTTTCAAAGTCCAAAATTGTAAAACACACTCGTCAATGTCCTTGATGGAGGTGGCAGTTTCTAATTGCACCAAAAAATCGGTCATCTCTTGAGCTTTTTGAACATCTGTATCGTCATTAGACACTTGGATCAACTCCTCGGGTATAGGTTGGAAACTTTGGTAGAACCGTTTCTCCTCATCATTCTGGAATGCATTATCTTTAGAGATGATGATGGAGTCAACGGTGTCATCGTGTTCCAACACCTCGTCAAACTGTGGTACATCTATACCAAAAACAGGTGCCAACACATCTGAAGCGGCTTTAAACTGTTCAAACAACGAACTCATCTCCTCGAATTGTTGTTCCAAATCTTCCAAGATACGACCAGTTCTCACCTGTGCTTTGTGTTTACGCTTCGACAGGTCTTTCAACTTGTCATGTAACTGTACAGTGCGTTGGACAATGGCATCTGTATAAGTTTTGAGCACTGCCTTAACGTCATCCTCAACACCAAATCTCTTGATGAAACTTGTGGCAATGGTCAAGGTCATCCCTGAGTGGACTCTATAAGCCAATGTCTCTTTTAAACATAGCACAACGATGGAGTCAGTGGTCTTTTTGCGGGAGATCACCCAGTTTGGTTGATCCAATGTGTCATCAATGCTATGAAATATACCAACTTTGGTGAACATTGTGATGAGTCTAAGCAACACTTTGGCTCTCTGTACATATTCTTTGTCCTCTTCCATAGGACTCTCCAACTGCTGATAGAACCAGGCCAATAACAACGGTGTAAACTCCTGACAAAACCTCTGGTGAAGCAACGAAACAATCTCCACCGCAGCCGCCGTGTCTTTACACCTCATTAAACCTTCTTGGACAGCCAATAAAATCTCTATGTTGTACTTCTTCAACGACAATTGGTTGATGTCACTCAAAACGGACTGCAACTGCTCTTTATTGAAGCTC
This sequence comes from Petasospora amylophila, assembly GCA_030557155.1. Lineage (NCBI taxonomy): Eukaryota > Fungi > Ascomycota > Saccharomycetes > Phaffomycetales > Wickerhamomycetaceae > Petasospora > Petasospora amylophila. The sequence continues at coordinate 182,212 of JAKTVK010000211.1, read as the reverse complement.
TTGGACAACCTTTTAACGAAAGAACTGTTCTTCTTTATAGAGGAGTCCTGCTTTGGCGGGTCCAGTAACTCGCCTTCCCAGGCGGCTAAGTTCGCCCTTAAAAGCTCTGCTTGCCGTTGCTGTACAGGTTAATACAATGCTCTTTACTGTACTTCATATAACTCACTTCGTCCATGCTTTTACAGCGTTTAAAGAGCCTCTTTATAGCGGTTAACAGAAGAGAAGAGCTGTTTTCAAGATCAAAACAGTTTCGCGGCTGCTTATGTAATCATTACATAAGCAGATGATTATGTAAGTGATTACATAAGCAGGATACCAACAAATACACATGAACTATCAAATATCCTTGAGACACATAAACATCCATATATCCATACAAAAGACTCACAGAGACACAGAGGACAGAGAGGATGAGGTCACGTGTCTTAGGGCCAACGCCAACGCCGACGGTGATAGAACGGACACCCGAGCCAGATGTCATTGAGTCTGTTGATGTTACCGTTGATACTCTTTCTACTGATGATAAGAAGGAGGACAAAGAGGTGCTAGAGTGTCCCATCTGCCAAGATCAAATGGTCTCACTGAGACAACTGAACAGACATTTGGACGATGAGCATTCCACAAATGAGACCACCAATACAAATGAGACTGACAGTTGGAACGGTATGAAGTCCAAATTACAAAAGAAGTTTGTCTATGACTCGAGGTCATCGTCACCAGAAATAACACATAAACATTGGCAAAAACCTACTGCTAATGACACTTGTTCATACCCAAATTGTCAAAGACATTTGAACTTGAAAAATGGTCATATCAATTGTCGTAAATGTGGTCATTTGTTCTGTCATTTGCATTCTTCTTATAAAGTTAAGCTTAACATGGATGCTCAGTATGATTACAATGGTTTGTGGTGCAGATGTTGTTTGAACTGTTTCCTGCAGAAGCCAGGTTATAACGATGTTGCTGCTTACAAAGATCTAACCATGGAGTTCAAAAGCATAAGACAAAGACACGTTGATGAAAGAGAGTTATATGAGAACAAGTTACTCAAAAGGGTTATAAACCTCAGTGCTATGCTTAATAAGATCGATAAAGATTCCATCTTCAATGCTAAGCGCAGGTCAGTGGAACAACAATTGGTGACATGGGAAGACGGTTCCCATGTGCTTAATTGCTTCATCTGCTTAAGAAACTTCGGGTTGATGCTGCGTCAACATCATTGTCGTCTGTGTGGTCGTGTTGTGTGTGGTGATGACACGGGTTGTTCCATGGAAGTTCCAATAAGTCATTTGACACAGTTGTTAGATGTCCCTAAGGTTAATGACCCTTCAACGATAAGGATGTGTCGCAATTGCAAAGATGTGTTATTCCAAAAGACAAATTTCCATAATGACATAAAGAGACCTATGAGTCCATTACTTCAAAAATTTGAGACACAACAATCCATAAAGCGGAGCATACTGGTGCTTATGCCCCGTTTTAAAGAGTCATTACAAAAATTACAAAATGATCAATCATTGGTCCATGACACGTCAAAACTACGTAAAAGACTTGTGGATTCATTTGCCAATTTTGATAAACTGACAAAGGAGATCATGTCATTACCATGCTCTACAAGAGATGAACAACAGTTGCAAATGTCTATCAAACAAGAATCTGCCACATTCATCCAAACAAACATGACCCCTTTGAAACAATTACCCAAGTTGACTCCAGAAGTTAAAAAGCCAAAGTTTACAAGGGAACAAGTGCAACAGATCAAACAAAACAGGGAACAACTGATGGTGTTAGAAGAACAACGTTTCTTGGTTAATGATATGATTGAAACTTGTAAAAAACAGAGAAGATTTGACGAGATTTCAGCATTGACAGAGAATTTAAAAGAGTTGGACCGAAACATTACAGATCTACAATTACAATTAGGTGACGAAGGTTTTATACTTTAACCATAACCACGGTGATATCATCTTCTTTACCTCCGGAATAGAACTGTCCAGTGAGTTTTGTCAATTCTTGACTGAAAACTGAAGGGAAATTCTCATCTTTACTCAATTGAGCCACATTTGAAACAAACAATTGTGTTATGTCATCCAATTCCTTATGTTCATTGTCCTTTAAGAACAGTTCAATGTCCTTGATATCAATGTTATCGATGACACCATCTGTAGCAAACATCACTATATCCCCCTTTTCAACTTTGAAGTCATACACATCGGCATCCACGGGGGAATCCATTATGAAATTGGAACCAGGGTTCTTTGCAAGGATCTCCTCGGGGATAATGGCCAATTGATATGGTGTATTGAAACCATGAGTCTGGATCTTTGTCTCGGTTATAAGCTTAGAGTCTCTGAAAACACCACACCATGAATCACCGAGGTTAGCCACATGCAGGTGTCCTTGTGTAAACACACCAAGACAAGCAGTTGTACCACCAACTTTAACAACCCCGTCAGCCTTAATCTTTGTGAATGCCTGGTGTAAGAGGTATTGTGGGTTGTACACATCACCATCACCACTAGAAAACTCCTCACTGATAGCCCGACACAACTCTCTGGAAATGGCACTTGAATCAAACCCCATCTCACTCCAACCACCAACACCATCGGCAACACCACATGCCAATTGCGCATCTCTTTTAGATATAAAGTAGTTGTCCTCACCTGTTGGTGATGCCAACGGTTTCATCTTCAAGTGTTTACGCATCAGTCGGTTCTCATCACGGTTCTTAGGTTGGAAAGCCACCGACGTTTGGTAAATCGAGGGTAAATCATGGTTATAAGTCGGTGGTGATGTGGAGAATGACCGTTTGTTAAGTCTTGGAAGCTCTTTATAAAGGTAAGCAATGAGAACGGCGAGGATCAGAAAGAGATACGTACTTCTCTTGAGTGTCCGGAACATCTTACCTTATCCCTTTATCCAATTGATCTATAGCTTATTCTATTGTATTGATCTATTGATTGATATATGAAGAAAGTGTTATGAAAGAAGCAAAGGTGAAATTTATCCCCACTCATTAAAAACATTATTAATATCCCAAAACGGCAATTACCGCATGCGGACCGAGGGATTACCCGCCGCTTCTGATTGGGCGAAATCCCGAAAACCGAAAAGTTTGGTGGACGGTCGGGCCTTTATATACAGACTGAATATATACACAGAAAGAGCTTATACCTTTTGAAAATGTCCACTGTTAACGTATGTGTACACATATTTACCTGATTGGCCCCTTTTTTCCTGTGAAAAATGGCTTTGTATTAAGGTAATTGGCCTATATATATGGAGTATACTAACAACACACAGGTCTTTAGATACTCTGCTTTGGCTGCCGGTATTGTCTACGGTGCTTACCACACCTCTCAGCTCAAGTCAGCTGCTGCCAAGAAAGAGGAGCTCTCCGTTTTCCAGAAGAAAGAGGCCTTGATCGCCGAGGCTAAGGCCAAGTACGCTGAGTTGCACAAGAAACCGGAACCAGTTGTTACTACCTCTACCAAGGAGATCAACTTTGATGACAAAGACTTGGATTTCGGTAAAGTTATCCTCTCTGCCGTTGAGGGTCTTAAGAACTAATCCTTATATTTCATGACGTACCGATTTCCCCCATACCTTTTCATTCACATCCAACTGGCATATACACCATCCTCCACTCTTTACACTTTGATCTACACACATTCAACGATAAAACTATGTAGTTTATTTATTGTAGGTATGTACAAGTTATGCCATTCTCTCATCACCGCGGACCCTATGGAACACAACACCTTTTGGTAAACCGTATTTCTCTCTAACAGCTGGGGTGTTTAAATCCCAAACGGATCTCCACATGTGTGCACCAATGGCTGTTAATTCGTTATCATTGACAAATTGTCTAATGTCAAAGTCACGTCCAGTAAGTTTGGAGTTGATTTCACTAGTTTGTCTGAAAACCCATACGGCAAATCTCTGGGTTGGTAAGTTCTTCTCCGGGACAGGTGGTAAATAATCAATCAACTCATTAATGGATTCGTCTGACAATAAACGTCTTGGTGTGATGAAGTTATCGTTGTAGTCGAGCTTGATATTGGTCAAACCCCACTGGATATGGGTTTTATAGGTGTTGTTCTCGATATCTGGAACATCTGGGTTGACAATGAGCACTGTGTAAAGTTGTGATGATGTGTCCAGAGTATCAAACTCTTGGATCTTAATGGATGGTGGATACATCGTCACATTCGAGGATAACAAAGTACCAGGTTCAATCCAACGGTTTACAGAAGTATGGTTCAAGAATTTGAGCGAGACCTCGGCCTTAGGTTCCAACGTTGGAAGTGTATCTGGGATAACGGCATGTTGTTCCAATCTTTGCATCAAGAGCATTTGGGAATACTCTTCCCAATGCTGTTTCTTCAAAGCTCTGTACACAGGTTGTGTGTAATCGATAACGTCTTTGATGTTATCGTATTTCTCATTGTACTCAAAGTTATATCTAACCTCCGGGTTGTTAATCTCAGCTTCAACCAATAGCTTATCCTTCTCCTGGACATCCTGTGTCTTTGCAATTTGAGAGTATGTCTGTTGAGACTTCTCTCTCAAGTACGCATACGACAAGTCAAATGCCTCGTTGATACCTTCTGGCGACGTGTATCTGAGACGGGAACGTCTGGACTTCAAAGATGGAGGTCCATAGGAATCAATGCCATTGAGTAAAGCGTTCTTGAACTTGTTGGAGTTCAACTTGAGACTCTTGGAAGCCCCTTCAGGCGTGGCCCACTGCTTGGCAGCAGTCTGCTGGGAAGCAGTGGCCATGAACCTCTTCGAACTGGAACGAAGCATTGTTTGTCCTTTATAAATGTTTTAGTTGTAAGTGCTTATGTCTGATGTGGACGAATTTTTCACCTTTGAGTGGGTGATTACGTAATCCATCGCATAAAACGTTTTCGCGGAAAGTCGTGACGATATCATACGCTCCACATTCTATGATCCTTTATTGCAGAATTGTACTAGAATGTATAGATATAGATCTTATACAAAGCTGTTTCAGAGATGAAAAGATACATGTTAGAAGCAGAGAAGGTCGAAAGGGCAGCCATGTGGGTAGCGACACCCGGCCAATCAGTTCCCGATGCCTTCCACGAGCTCTTGAAGTTGGTATACGAAGCAGATTTGTCTCCCATTGATAAAATCATTCATTGGAAGATCATTGGGTTGTTGTTACGAAATGTTGATATGCTTGACGTCAGTCCACTGGTACATGCCGAATCCTCCGAGGAGATACTAGATTTTATGGAGAGCATTAATCTTTATCTCTTCAAAGTGAAACCAATGAATGACAAGAGATGGTGTCCAAATTGTTCTTGTTCAAGTTGTATTAGGTCATGATCATCTGGAAAGTCTGTACATGCTCATTCCTGCACTTATAATACCCAGAAGTTTCTCCAACGTTGGATTAATCTTCCAATGGAATATTTCAACAGACACAAATGCAAGATCAACAAGTGTACCAGCTAGTTCTAACAACTCCAACTTCATCTCACTCGAAATTTCATCGATTTTGGATTGATACTTCTCAATGATTATAGTTCTTAATGGATTTAACTCGTTATGCATTTGCATCTTCCTCACTTCGGTCAAAACTTGAGCTTTTAATCTCATTAGACGTATAACATTTGACACCAACTTCCTTATACTTAATAAAAGTGTGACAAACCAAACTTTACTAGCATGTTCACCAATTTTCTTCAATAGCTTAGATTCTGTACCGATACCAAACTTGGTCACGAGATACAAGTTATCCATCACAGATGTGACAGTTTCCAAAGAATCAACGACAAAATCACCCTTCTGTTCATACTTTGATCGACGAAGCAAATGACCCAGATATAAAACTGATCGGATAAGTTGTTGATTTGATTTGTATTCCGGTGGTGTTGGTAATTGATAACTCATGGGAAGGGGATGTTCCATTTGTGCAAGCTCTGTGAGCATCGCGTCGATTTGCTTCGTTGTTGACATTACTTATCGGTTCTTTATCCTGAATAGGTACACTAATCCTTGGATGCTCAGTGTTAATATAGCTCTGAAGTTCTTATGTTCTATAGTTCTTATAAGTGTGGAGAAGCTGAGGTTTTTTCGCGCGATATCTCAAGGCTTACATAATCAATGCTTATATAATATATTACGTAATACGCTTACATAATCAATGCACTTGTGCTTACGTAATATATATAATATATGGTCATAAATCATAATTTCCACTCCGAGATATGTGTAAACTGTTGTTGACCCAATTTACGAATCTCTGCACGGTTTTGGAAGTAGTTGTCTTTCCAATAAACCATTTCCCTGAGTGTGTAAGGTCCATGAATAGTCGTATCTCCACACCATCTGAATTCCCATTCTTTTGGTTCTTCTGTTGGCTCTTCTAATGGGGGTTCCTTGATTTGTGGTCGAACATATGAATGACCTGTTTCTTCTTTATACTTCATCATTAACATCTCACGTTCAAGTTCATATATGTCATTAAAACCTTGTTCTGATAACGATTCACAATAATCGGTTATTTCGGTCACTTGCTCTTGTCTTGACTTCTCCATTTGTTTCTCTTCATCGGTCATTGATTTACTCTTCTTCTTGGGTTTTTTCAACCTTTGTAATGCCTCCATTGGAGATTCAACAGGTTTTAACAATGTGATTAACTTGAATAACAATCTCTCCACAGAGTACTCATCATCTTGCAGTCTCGATCTTTTTTTCTCTTCAGCTTGTCTTTGTCGTTGTTCTTCAGCTTGCTTAGCTTTCTTAATCTCTTTCGTCTTCAAATCTTGCCAATCTTCATCTTCATCTTCTTCAATGGCATTACGAATGAAATTCCCATCTTCATCAAATGTACCTTCTTTAGCATCTTCTTTTATGGAGAATGAATCAATCTTAGGTTCTTTCTTTGGTTTATGGAAATGCTGAGCTTCCGGATCTAGATAGTAATCATCCACTTCATCCTCATCCTCGTCATCCTCATCATCTGTATGCTTAACATCTATACCATCGGTATCACCTTGTAATTCCCTTTCAAACTTATCAACATCCAATAACTCAACCTCCGGTTTCTTAGTCTTCTCCGTGTCTTCTTTGTCACTGAACATATCATCATCACTTTCTTTCTTCTTCTCATAATCATCATCCGAGGAATCTTCGGCGTATTCATCGACATTGATTGATTGTTTTTTGCGTTTGATGTTATTGGAGATGTCTTCAATGGGTTCTTCATCGCTTTCAACAGATCGTTTCACCTTCATTGGTTCTGTCATTATCCTTACTTCTATGAAGAAAGAAAGAGAAGTACTTTATAGAGAGAAGGACGTCATTTTGGTGGTTTCGCGCTTGGAAACACCCGCACACCACAACCAAAGCCATAGACTCTTTTGTTCTTATCTACCTAATCATAAAGCATTATTAATCATAAAGCTATAAGAAATCATAATCAACACACCCAGCCAAGCTCTTCTTCTCATACACCAAGACACCACCAATGGCCTCATCACTAACACCAACACATAGTTTTTCACCACCTTCATCATCAACACTGACAAAATCGGCACCAACAACTTTACCAAACATACTTATCACTTGGGATGATAAATTTTGTATGTCTAGGATAGTAACATAGTCTATCCCTTCGCTAATGGCCAACTGGGTACCATCAACGTTAAAATTAGTGGTACATATCGAACCACCACCAGCACCTGATAAACACAATGAATCCACAACGTTACGGATATCGTATAACCTTACCGTGGAGTCCTGGCTCCCCGTTACAAGTGTCATAGTATCAGGGGACCATGCCGAGGCGAAACAAAAGTCTTGGTGGCCATTGAGTTGAAGCACAGGTGTTGTCAGTGATGTCCGTGTATCGAGGATGTAGGTGTTGATGTTATCACCTGCTATGAGTCTGAGATTTGGTGATTGTGGACATAGAGAGATATGATTGATTGCCCATGGGAATTTGGTATCCGAAATGTGTTGAGGCTTATGGATATCGATTTCAAACAAGTGTGAGTCGTTACTAGAGAAGATTGTTGTGTTTGTTTTGGGGATAATTTTGGTGAAGTTGATCATCCCATTGGTGTCTGTGGTGAGTGTTGTGCTTGTTGTCTCACCTGTACTTAAGTCATGAATGTAATATGAGCCTGTAAATGTACCAATGATCAATATACCATGATGGTATTCAATGGTGGAGATACGATCAAACCAATCAGTCTTGAGTGAAACCACATCTGTGATAACACCTGTGTCAAGATTCAACTTCTTCACCACCGGGTAAGTCATAGCGGAATCACAACTGAGTTCATAATAAAACATCTCACCAACTTCATTGAAACACATCAAGTTGTTTCTAAGTTGGAAATGACTCACTTTAGGTCGAGGTCTTTTCCAAAACCTATCAAATTGCCAAAGATCCATATCATCCACTACCAATAAATCCACCAATCTTGAAGCCCTTTCTTGTAAAAATTCGTGTCCTGGGAGAACACTCTTCCTAATTTGTCTCAATTGTAACAACTGTTGTCTCTGTTCATTCTCACCCCATATCAAACCTTGGTGATCTAAGCCTTTACCAACTTTCTCTCGGGTAACGACTTCGGAAACGTCTTGTAATCTCATTTTCAACCACTCAAGACAACTGTGAAGCTCCAATGCATTCAACGAGTGCTCTTCTTCTAAGTTTACACCCCGTTTAAACTCATTTGTAATGAGATTATACAAGAAATTGAGGAAATCTGTGTCTGGAGAGTCCCATTCGTTCTCAAATGGGAACGACTCGGGCGAATCAGAGTGGAGAAAATCGATAAGTTGTTCCCCAGACACCACCAGGCCTGGTAATACATCGTCGAAGTCCATAATGGAATAACTATGGGTGTTCCGGTGGGTTAAACCTCCGGGATTTATGGGATTTGTGGGGGTGTACGAGCGCGAGGTTTGACACCAAAAAAAAAGTCCCCCGAGAGCTACTTTTCTGTTCACCATGGCACTTCATTATAGAGCATAAACACACAGGGAAGATGGATTTCGACGATGTATTGAACTTGGAACAAAAGTAAGCCTTAATATATACTTATATGTCTTTTTTGCAGCAAGATTAACCCACAGGAAGGTTCTACGAAGAAGGGTATAAAGAAGGCCAAGCAGAGTCTACGAAACAATCATATCTCGAAGGTAAAGAATACGGGTTACAAGTCGGATTCCAGAAGTATGTGCTTATGGGTGAAGTTTACTCCGTGATAAGTCTACTAGAACAAGGTCTTGCAAAGGAACCTCTATCATCACAAGCACAAGCACACATCCAACAGTTGACACAGTTATTGCAAGAGATCAAGATGGATAACGAATACGGTAATGTGTTAGAGTCCGAGAAGCTTACATTGAAGATAAGGAACAAGTTGAGGGTGTTGACTAACCTTATAAGGAAACAGATAACGTTACAACAGTTGGATGATACCGCAAAGATCGTCAGTGGGTTGGAACAGGAAACACAAACGAGTATTGGCAATTTGAACGATGACGGTATGTGGTAACTACACTTCATATATAAACGTCATGTGTCATATATCATATATCATTGATTAGTTATCTTATTGCACAACTTTACCTCCAAGGACTTCCTTACCGGTCTTCTTGATAGTAGCAAGCACATCGTCATAAGCCAAAGTGGTGGTGACGTCAACGGACTGTTTCTCCAAAGAGATGTCAATGTTAGAAATGTCTTCTTTTCTAGAAAGAGCTTTCTGAACAGCACCGGAGCATCCTTATGATGTTAGTATATATAGAGAAATGGGTGTACCCCAACGACAACCAATTGCCCATAGAACCCAGGGAAAATCGGACAACAACGAGACATACCGGAACAGCTCATCTTAACGTCGAAATGGTATTGGTGGGACATCGTATTTACTTCTATTTGACTTCAGGAATAAGGGAGAAAGAGAGAGAAAGAGCTCTCTTTGTCAGCTTTTAGAGAGGTTTCGCGGGTAAATTGTGGCGTTCTGACCACTGCGCCATGGCCGGAGGTGTTCCATGGTTCGATTCTGGCATATTGTTTTTATTTGCTCATATAAACCTCTCATGAGTGAATATCACCCAATAAGTGAAGTGAAAAGTTATTTGTAGCTTCTTCTTATTATGCATTGTTATCAAAGCTTTACAAGTGAAAATGGTTAATACTGAATCCTTGGGCACAAAGAACACTAGCGAGTCTACACTTGTGAACACACCGGTGTCTCGTACATGTTCCACTCAGAGCTTGTACAGTGCATTGAGCACACATAACAATGTCGATGGCCCCAATGAATGTTTGAAAGAGTTGGAAATTCATATCACACCCACTTTTGACTTAGAATCCATTGAAAAAACAGTGTTCCCACGTCTTGAGAAGCTTGTCATCATTGCAGATAAACAAGTGAGAAGACCTGTTCCAGAGATAGTTGCACCCGGATTAACCTCTCTTACTTTTGCAACAAGTGATGCACAGTACCCACTTTCCGTCATCAGCTCACTTACATACATAGTCTCGACTTATCCAAGGCTCAAATACCTAAATGTTTCGGTTAATCCACTCTGTGAGATTAACACATCTATGCCTTGTGCCGTGGGTGTTGCCATTGCTAGACTTGCACATGATTTGAAAGAATTGGAGGAGTTGCATTTGAAAGGGATCCCATTCATCTCTTCAAGTGTGAAATTGAGTCTTGGGATGGTACCATCATTGGAATTACCATGTCTTAAGACTCTTGAAGTTGAAGTGCCGTCTGTACAAGATAGAGCGCAATTTGACCTCAAAATGATCAGAGCACCAGCATTGCACAGACTAATTATCACCTCGTCTCAACAACTTGATGACATAACACTATCAGGATTCCCCAATTTAGAGCTTGTTCGTTTATCAGGGAGCATCAAGACACTATCGATCACTGGGATCAGAAACATTGGTCATTTGATTGTTGAGGGTAACATTGACCATTTGAAGTTCTTGGATATCAAGAGGAAGCAATTGACCGTTCACATGGCACAATCCGGTATCAAGAAGGTTTCTGGCTGCTCGTTTGTCACCAGTGTTAAGAGATTCTTCGGAGTTTGAGTCCAGACATGTGCTCACAACTAGAACCGCCTCGGAGTTCAGGTGTTCACATCTACAGTCTATACCCGTGGATAACCGATCACAAAACCCCGCAGAGATCTCTTCCCCGCAGCTTTCCAAAAGAATATATAAACAGCAGGATTTTCCGCCTTTGCTGTCGTGTGAAAAGTTGGCTAGAAAGGCAACATATAATGTTGGTAAGTTAACTCGAACCCATGTTTGATTCTAGTTGAACTTTCTGATGTTTGCTTCAATTGGAAAGACTTCATCGTTGAAGGCTTGTACATCGTGTATGCTTCGAATAACGATTAAAACGGGATGACGACTGGAGACGTTCCGCTTAAGAAGTGAGGAATCGATCCACGGTCATCCCCATAAGTGATACCGTTACACCAGCTTACACAAGTGACTTTAACGTTACTTGGGAGCTTTGTAATAGACGTATCTTCTACACAAACTCTTTGTAGTTGTAGTAGATCAGCGAAAGCTCAATTGATGAACATAGTCATTGCCCCTTGGTGAGACCACTGCAATGTATAGCTGATTACATAATATATGATGTAAGCCATATTCTGCTTACATAAGCCGTGATGTTTTCGCGCACTTTCCAAAACCCATCACCGTAACACAGATTTCCCTCCAACACCCCACAAAAAGCACCAGAAACTAACCATTTTCTTACCTCTTTAAGCAGGTGATTTCCGTGACAACATCCGCACCAAACCGCCCCACCAGCACCACAACTCCGCGCCGAGGACAGCAAACATGGACCCGTTCGAGGCGCGTCTCCAGTTCATCAACCTCCTCGAGACGTTGAACCCATCGTCGATGGCCATTGGCAAGACCATCTCGTTTGCCATGAAGAACCAAGGATTACAAGAGGACTTCCACCACGTGCTGATGGAGGTGTTCGATAAAGTCGACATCAACGCCCGGATGAACATCATGTACTTCATCGAAGCATTAGTTCAAACCATTGCAACTCATTCATCTAGTAGAGACTTGGATGAACGTCCTTATTTGACCAATTTACGTAAAGATTTCCATGTGATCATCGAGAAGGTGATACCAGGTGATAACTTGACTAATTTGTACGGTTCAGTGGAGATCTTCAAAGAAGTTCAGAAGGCTTACGGTATCGATAACCATGAGATGGTGAACAAATTTGATAGTTTCAACATTGATTCTCCCGATTTGGAATTTAATGAAGAAGAAGGATTTGACAAAGCTTGGAAAGTGTTGTTTGATAAGAAGAAACAAAGTCTTCAATCCAGAGTTGAACTCCTTGAAGAGAAACCAATAGAGCCTGTTGAAATTGAAAAAACACTGAATCAAGATTTGGAACAACTATCACATAAACAGATATTACAAAGGATGGAAAACGACAGAGAACGTCATAAGAGACAAAAGGAGACAAATTGGGTGGTGAATAGACCAACTGGCAAAATCGACAGAGACGAGTTTGATAAACTTTGGCATCAGATGAGTGCATTTGGTGATAGTGATTTGAATGAGATGAGAGAACTTTATCATGATGCCGGTGAGAGTTACCTCGTCTAAGCTAATGAAAATACGTTAATGAAATGTTATATTGTAAGTAAAAAGTGTATTTATTTCATGGTATCCACCATGACTGTGAATAACTCGTTGAGACCTTCAACGTGCTCTTTCGCGTTGCTGACGCTTCCACCAAATGCAATGGTGAAGACATCCTTGACATCACCGTCATTACCCAATTGATTGGCATACTCCAAGATCGGTTCGAATAAATGGTTTGCCTCACCACCAATCAACAAAAAGTCTAAAGGCTGTGCAATGAACGACTCTTCTGTCTTAACACTCACAGGGGATGGAGGAACACTACCATGAATGACATGGACATCATCATTCAAAGCACCAGTCTTTGTCAAATAGTCAACCAAGAAAGTAATGGCCTTCATGGTAACATCCGATTGTTGAACGTAAACGGTATTACCAACCAATGTAGCATGAATATTCTGGTCAACGCTATTGACATGAGCAATCAAATCACCAATTGTAGCGTCTTTACGTTCTTCATCTGCACGATCAACATTTTCGGTTTGGAACTTCAAAGTTGCCTCATCAAGATATGCTCTTGAACCAGGTAATCTCTCTTCAAATGACTTGGCCATAACAAGTGTCGTTTGCATCCAATCATCAACGGATTGGTTGTTCAAAGACAGCCATCTGTTGTTGTTCTTTAACTTGAGGAAGTTACCACTCTCAGCGAGGAGTCCCAATTTTGGTAAACGGCCATAGAGTCTCTCCAACGTGGTACGGTTCTCAGTGGATAAAACGTACACATCGTTGTCTTGTGAAAGGTCATTCAAGATGTGCAGAATACGCTCATTTGGAGTGTTTGGGAGAAGGAAAATGAAGAGTTTCTTAGAAGCCGTTTTATAAGCGTGTGTGAATTTTGGAACGTCAAGTGTGAAATATGCCGCTTTCTCCTGTTGATACACCCATGATTCATTGATGAATTCCAAACTGGACTGAACCCAATAATCACAATCCTGATGAGATACAACTTGGTATAGAGATTCCCAGTTCTTGGCCTTCTCCTCAGGGGACATTGTCAAAGCCCTAAGGAAAGATTTGGACATGTGCTTAATATTCCAAGGGTTGATCAACAAGGCACCTTTGGTGAAGACCGCGGCGGAACCAGTAAATTCCGACAAGATCAAAGGCGATTTCTTCTCAGTGGTGGCAACGATAAACTCATGACATGTTAAGTTCATACCTTCTCTCATCGAACTGACAATGAATGTATCAGCCTCAGCGATCAAACCCAAGTATTGAACAAACTCAATGTCTTGGTGTAAGAAGACCACCGGTTGTATGTTGGATATGTTATGACTTAACCCATTGATACGATCGACAATAGACATGATTTCACTCTCCATTGCGGTATCGAATGAGTTGGACTTCAAACAAATTTGAATCAAGACTGTGTCATCGATGTATTCTGGATTGTTCAGGAGGAAATCTTCATAGGCAAGTAATTTCTGCTTAACACCTCTAATTCTGTCAAACTTATCTCTTCCAACGATCAATCTCTTACCACACCATCTCTCTCTAATCATTGCTCTCCATTCTTTAACCAATTCTGAATCGATCTGTTTTCTCAATTTGACAGCATCGATACCAACTGGCAATGAACACACTTTAACGGTTTGACCTTTATATCTCAATTCGTTATCAGAGACATCAGCCAAAAGCAACTTGTTACAAGTTTGTAAGAAATGTCTCACGTACTCATCTGTTTGGAAACTGATGGAGTTAGCACCGAGGATACCTCTTAATAACTTCTCACGTTGGGCAAAACATCTAAACACTTCACTCGATGGGAATGAAACGTGTAAGAAAAACCCAATCTTAGCATTTGGTAATTTCTCTCTAACCATTTGTGGAACGAGTAACAAGTGATAATCATGCACCCAAACCGTGTCACCCTCTTGATAAATCTTGACAATCTTATCGGCAAACTCTTGGTTCAAAGATCTGTAATATTCCCAAGAGTGATCTTCAAAGGCCTTTGAGTTTGGATTATCAGGGATTTGGTAATGTAGTGTTGGCCACAAGATCTGTTTACAGAATTGCTTATAAGCACCTTGGAAAGTGAAATCACTTGGAAGGACACTTTCACAACCGTAATCCCGTTTCAACGTCGTGGTAATCTTCTCCGTTGTCTTCTCGGTCAATTCATCCGTTGGGATACCGATTGTACCCAACCACACGTAGTCCTTGACGATACCATCCTCTAGAGATGACTTGATGGCGTTCTTCAAAGCACCATTACCTTTGGCAAACTCAACGACATTGAAAGGCGATTTCTCAAAGATGTTAGACTTCTCCTCTTTGTTCAACAGTTTCTTCTTCGAGAATCCACCGAATTTCGGAATGTTATAATGTCTATTGGAGTCATACCCATCGTCAATATCGGCATCGGAATCGGCTTCTTCTTTTGAAGAGTCCTCGTCCTCCTCATCTTCGATGGTGAACTTGAGATTGGACTTCTGTGGGACTCTCTTGACAGATGGAACCGTGGTTTCAAATGGTTTCTTCTTCTTCAAGTCACTCACCGAAGTTGGTGGTGGAGAGTTGACTCTGGATTTGGGGATAAACGAGGTGGCTGAACCGCTCTTGTGAAGCGGTGCAAGCTTATCCCTGATCTCTTCCAAAGCAGAAGCATCTGGACTGCCGATTTGTGAACGTGACAAAGTGTTGGACTGGGATCTGTTAAGCTGTGGTTTCGAGGAGTTCGCAGAGAAGAAGAAGTCCTCCACAGAGTTATTCGAAGTCAGCGTCTCCAACTGCGGTTTCTTGTTCAGAATCGAGCCCGAGGGAACCGCCGAAGAGGCGTTGATGGACGACGTTCTCTGCTTAGGAACTGCAATTGGCAAGGCCTCGGCGAGTTCTTCAACGGCACAAGCGGAGGCGTCTTCAAGCTCAAACTCCACCGTGTAAGGAAGGAATCTTCTTCTGTTAGCAATTTTGAGCAGGGCGGTTAAAGAATAGATGGAAGAACTCACAGAGAAGCAACGATTAGTGTCATTTTAAAGTCAATAAACTGCTAATTTTGTGGTGTTATTGGTTGTTGCAAACGGTGTAAAGGTGAATTTGTGGGGGTAAAATTGTTGCTCTTGGGAAAAACCCCATCGCGATCTTTGGTGCAAGCAATCAACCGAAAAGGTAAACAAAACAAGAGAATGCTGGTTGACGCCCATTGTCATGTTGCTACTGACTTTGATCCTGCAAGGATCGATGAGTTGATTGGTTGTTATCAAAATGTTAATGCTCGGTTTGTCGTGATGTCAACAAACCACATTGATTACCGTTATGTCAATGAATTAGCATTGAGATCTCCATTGGTGATACCTTCATTCGGGGTACATCCTTGGTATTCCCATCTATTTACACTTGAACCATCAGGGACACCCATTGACAAGGATAAACACTACACCACTGTTTTCAACAAAGAGGTGGACCCGCAGCTCTTATCGTTGCTTCCGGAACCGTTGAACCTCGATGAACACTTGACAACGCTTCAACAACTCATGCAAAACCACCAAACGGTGTGTTGGGGAGAAATCGGACTTGATAAACTGTTTCGTATCCCTTCTTCAGGGTTTTTTGCAAACCCAATGGCCAAATCGACGTCATTGACCAATTATAAAGTGTCAATCTCACATCAACGAGAGGTTTTCATCCGTCAATTACGCATTGCCATATCGTTGAATTTACCGATATCTATACACAATGTGAAGAGTTCCGGAGTTTTATTCGATATCATCAAACAGGAGTTGACCGAGGAGACCACTAGTAGTGTTTGTCTCCATTCATTTACCGGTTCCATTGATTCTTTAAAGATGTTTATCAATTTCTTTAAGGGGAAGAAAGCCCAGTTCTATGCTTCTTTTTCAAGTGTTATTAATGGTTGTGGACCAAAGAAAGATGAGTTGATACAGTTGTTGAAAATTCTCCCACAGGAACAAGTTCTTAGTGAAACTGATTGCACATTGGATCGATTCATCGAAGAAGGTGGTCCTTTGGTGTTATTGAAAGAGATCACCGATCAATTGGGTGATGAGGATCAACTAGAGAACAACGCCTTGAGGTTTCTCCATATTGTATAAACATCTGATCAATAGATGTAGCACGCGTTGTTGATCGTTTAGTTTGTTGGATTTAAACGAATCGCGATCTGTTGGATGTCTATGGCTCAACACCATAACAGAAGGTGGAGAAAGCCACCCCTCTTTTAACATGTGTTATTTACAACTCCATTGATCACCCTCGGGATAAAACAAAGGAATTTAACCCCTATTCTTTAAACGAAGCCAGCCTCTTATAGCTTATAGCGCGTCTAAAACTTCCGTTTTCGGCAGTGTTGACAGTATGTTTCTTCCCCTCTTTGACTTCCCGTTTGGTGTTCCCCTCACTAGCACAGATGGGACAAAGCACATTGCAGATCAAGTGTGCATGTTTGTTTACATTTTATGTTGATATGTGGTGTTGATGTCCACATTGATGTTAGTGATGTTGATGTTGGTGATGTTGGTGATGTTGGTGATGTTCAAACTATCAAGGTCACAAGTCGGAAGAACACGGGTATCAGTGATAGTGTGGCTCGGCCCCGATAGTATACCAACAAACAAAAAGACACATACGCGTGACCCCAGGCTCTATATATAAGAATAAAGCATAGATTACTTAAGCAAAAGTCATCCTGGTGCTTCCGCTGATCCAGGTGAAGCTGGGTCATGCTTTTGATCGGTGGCCGATGGAATTTAGTTTGTTAGCCTATGAGCGTTGTCCTGATCGCGTTGTAAGGCTAATACGGGACCGACAGATACACTTGCCACCCACGGACACCGCCTAGGCCGCTCTGATCCGTTACCATCTGTGTATAATCTTTGGTGTATTTTATATGGCCCATAGGTGAGGCTGTTCCCCGGCAAATCACAGCCGAAGATGATTGATAAATGTGTTGTTGATTTAGCGCGGCAGACGGAGTGCGAGTGTTTTTATGTCGTGTGGAGGGCGTCGATACATGGTTGTATTCTATATGTTGATATATATATATATATATATAGGGAGAGAGAGAGATATTGCACAATATATATACCCCACCAATATATCACACCCTCGGAATTGCCTGGTTTTTTCGATATATGTGAGTTGTCCGATGTCCCGTGTGTCCCGTGGGGGATGCATGTCCCGAAGACACGCGCTCGCGCCATGGCCCAACCGCTATAAATACTGGGGCCCGCTCCCCTCACCGATTGCCTGATTCGTGTTCCCCTCCGTCTTGATCGTTTGTTCGTTTGTGTCAACGGTTTTAAAAGGTATATATATTACAACAAACACACAATAGTCAAAGACTTTGGCAACGATAAACTCTTTGTTTATCCGATCAACAGATACAGCACAGTTTCTCCCGCTTCAATTGAGTCTTTGTGTGTGTTGTTTGCTCATCAGACCACTAACAGATCATCAGAATGTCCCAGATCCTCAAGCAAAGAGTCAGATACGCTCCATATTTGCAAAAGCTTAGAACACCGGAACAGTGTGTTGAGCTCTTCAAAGATGGCCAATACATCGGTTGGTCCGGTTTCACCGCTGTTGGTGCTCCAAAAGTTGTTCCAGATGCTTTAGCTCAACACGTCGAGGATAACAACCTCCAGGGTAAATTGCAATTCAACTTGTTTGTCGGTGCCTCTGCAGGTCCAGAGGAGTCGAGATGGGCCACGAACAAGATGATCAAGAGAAGAGCTCCACACCAAGTGGGTAAGCCAATTGCCCAGGGAATCAATGACGGATCGATTGCTTTCTTTGATAAGCATTTGTCCATGTTCCCACAGGATTTGACCTACGGGTTCTATTTCAGAGAGAAGGAGAACAACTTGTTGGATTACTCGATCATTGAGGCCACTGCCATCACCGAAGACGGTTCCATTGTTCCAGGACCAGCCGTTGGTGCTTCGCCTGAAATGGTCTCAGTGTCTGATAAGATCATCATTGAATTGAACACCGCTACACCATCTTTCGAAGGTTTGCACGACATTGACATGCCTGTTAACCCTCCGTTCAGACAACCATACCCATACACCACCGTTGACCATAAGAATGGGCTTACCGCCATCCCAGTTGACCCTTCTAAAGTTGTGGCCATTGTCGAGTCTACAAAGAAGGATAAAGTTGGTCCAAACACCCCTTCGGATCAGATGTCTAGAAACATTGCTAACCATTTGGTTGAGTTCTTTAGACACGAAGTTGCCCAAGGTAGAATGCCAGAGAACTTACACCCATTGCAGTCGGGTATCGGTAACATTGCCAATGCTGTCATCGAGGGTTTGGCCGGTGCTAACTTCAAGCATTTGAACGTTTGGACCGAAGTTTTACAGGATTCCTTTTTGGATTTGTTCGAGAACGGTTCTTTGGACTATGCCACTTCTACTTCGATAAGATTGACTCCAGAAGGGTTTGAGAGATTCTTCAACAACTGGGATGATTTCTCCAAGAAGCTCTGTTTGAGATCACAAGTCGTTTCGAACTCTCCGGAGATCATTAGAAGATTGGGTGTTATCGCCATGAACACCCCTGTTGAGGTTGATATCTATGCGCACGCTAACTCCACCAACGTCTCGGGTTCTAAGATGTTGCACGGTCTTGGTGGTTCCGGTGATTTCTTGAGAAATGCTAAAGTGTCTATTATGCACACACCAGCTGCTAGACCTTCTAAGACTGATCCAACCGGTATCTCTTGTGTCGTTCCATTTGCATCTCACATTGATCAAACCGAACACGATTTGGACGTTATCGTCACCGACCAAGGTCTTGCCGATTTGAGAGGGTTGTCTCCAAAGGAGAGATCTAGAGTCATCATCAAGAACTGTGCCCACCCAGACTACGTTGACCAGTTGTTGGATTACATCAACAGAGCTGAGCATTACACTCAGAAGACCAAAGCATTGCATCAACCACACATCTTGGCTGACGCTTTCAAGATGCATCAGAACTTGGCTAAGAACGGTACAATGAAGTTGAGCTCTTGGGATGCTGAGATCTAACGAATAATGACTTGAATATTCCATAAAACTAGATTTATACACAAATAATGCTTACGTTATCATCTGTAGCTGTCCCATCATCTGATGTTTTTTAACGTGCAGCGCGCGTTGTGTGATGGCCAGGCTCCCCACGGAAATCAGGTGTACTTTTAGGTGGGGGGTTCTATAGTCTGTATATATATACATTCTGTATACATTCTATATACCTTTGCTGAAGTTTACATATGGTTGTATATGGTTGTATGACATAGTTTATCTGATGAAGTCATGATATGGTTATCGGGTAGCCGTGGATAGATCAGCCTTTCATTGTCCTTAGATCGGAAGTAACAAAACACACAATCTTCTAGATCAAACGATAGGACATAGGACATAAGACATGGGTGTTGGGGACATGTCCTTATGGCTTAGGACAAAACGGGTGTATCGTGAGATCTTAAGGAGATGAGATGAGGGTGTACAGTACTAATCCATGAGTTCTTAATGGCTGGAGTTTAGAGCCTTATATGCTATGGTCTTATTGTTTGAAGAGATCTCGGAGTTTAGAAATGATACGATTGTCTTGTATGTCTCAAGTCTCAAGGGAAGTATGTCTATGTGTCAAAACGACCCGTTTAGGGTGCGTGGCTGAACTCCATAGCGTGGGGTGGAACCCTCGGTTCTACTTCAGCAGGACACACATATTCATGGGCAGTTGAGGTCCGATATTCATGAATGGGGTCTTATGGTCAGGTGGTACTCTTCTCTTTCCAGCAAAAATGAACACATATATGTCACCTGGAAGAGTGTAATGAATGACCTTATGAGTCTATTCCTGAGGATTTTGTGGGACATGGAAATGATTAACCCCAAATTGACCTTATATTATCATCAATTCATTATCTATATATCATTTTCAATATCTATAGGCATAACCCACATATATCAGGTATAATGGAACTAAATACATAACCCTAACCAAAAAGGCTCTAAAGGTTACCCGGCCTGGCTTTTCGCGAAATCCATTTTCCTCTCTGTATACCAAAAGTGAAAAATTTGCCAGTTTCTTTCATTTAACCAACTTTCAATGTCTTCCAAACAAAGCTTTAGCTTCTTTCAGTTCATTATGTGGCACTGATACAACAGTATGTCTATCCAGCTCCCCCAAGTACACCATACAGAAGAAGAACGTTTATGATGAAAACTTTTCTCAGCTCACTCAGAGCCAATAGGCTGTGCTGATAAACTTTTCCTAATCCAACCTTTTAAACTGATCCAATGTTCTTTCTCTTGTTTGTGTTATCGGGGTCTTTATTGTGTTTGAATTGTTCTAACATGTATCTATAGCTTATGTTGTAAGACTTTGTGTATCATTAATATCATGTCATGAGTGAATCGTATTGTAGATCTATGTTTTTATCCATAGATATCAGATTAGTATGAGCTAAGAACTAGATGATATATGTACATTACTCATATAATGACCTTCTCATGGCTTCTTCTAGTTGTCTTTTAAACTCCTCATCCTCATCATTCTCCATAACATCAGGTACTTCGTCAGGGACATTAGTCTCATATTCCAACCTGGACATCTCCAAAGCATGTGCCAATTCTTCATCAATCTCGGGATTCAGAGATTGATTCAGTGCCATTGCCATTTCAATGTCCTCACCACTGATCAAGTCTTCACCGTTATACTTCTCAAGCAACTCCTCATTCTTCAACTGTTGATACTCTTCGTGCTCCATATCATACACTGCGGTTTTGATACTCTTATTGAACTTATTCTTTCTCTCACTGGTAACACCAACAAGCGTCTTCTTCTTCTTTACAGGCTGGGTAGGATCCTCACCAAATTGGAAATATTGAATGATGTTGTTCACCTCGAGGATACCATACCTCTGGTTATTCTTTCCTAACCGCACAAATCTCACTGGGACGTAATACTCCTGAACACCCCATGTCAATAGCTTCTTAGTGATTTTCGTTGAAACATCACGGATGTGATCACCACTAAGGACGTCATACACTGCGGCAAATGAACCATATGCCCACCCACTATAAGAACCAACAAGAACAACCGAGGAGTTAACATCAATGGAGCAAATTGGATGATCGAGTCTCACATCTTTAAACTCCGGGGCAAATTCGGATTGTAATCTTAGTGTTGAGCGTCTCACGTTGAACGTGATGACCCTTTTGTAAGATATCACCACGGCAAGATTTAGTCCATCTTGACCGGCGATTCTGGAATCCCTTGCTATGTCTTTCTTCTCTAAGGCGAAATGAGTGATCTGTTCCGTTTCACCTGCGGAATAAGTGCTTGTGCTGCCAAACCATCGTGAATCAAACGAGTAAGAAGTAATGGTATTAGCATCGGCAATAAGGATCAATTTACCGGAAAAGTCAACGTCAAAGAAATTGGTAGCACTGGAATGGTGTATCGTCTTAACTTTATAATCCCTTTCGGCATTGATCACATAGATGTTGGATGTGTCCAGAGCCACAACCATGTCTTTGTAACCCATTATCTTAGCAATAGCTTGTGTTCCTAATTGATATGACCTTATGTGTTGACCGGACTTACCATCAGAGATCTTCAACAAACCTTTAACATCACCACTGTAGACGTAGTTCCCGTGTGTATGGATAGCGGTGACCATACAGTCATGACTTTCAACAATGCTCAATGGACTTCCCCAAACGTCTTTCCTGGTCAAAGTCTTGACAAACACTTTACCATCACGAGTAGCATAAGCAGCTGCTCGGGAATCAAAGGAGATGGCTGTTGATCCATGAGCCGTTGTGATGGGGATATCGATATCCGGTTTGGAGCGATCAATGTAGGAGACGTACATTGAGCCACCGTCATGGAATGCTATCACTTGTGGATATTGTAAACGGATGTCCATTGTATGAACCGTTTTCCATGGGACGGTTCGATGTGTTGACCTGGCTTTCTTCCAATCCCTTAGTACCTCACTCCTCTCGAACAACTCAACACTAAACTTCGAGGACCGTGACACAGAGCTGAAATGGTCAGCATAAAAACGGGTCCTGAACATGTTCTTCCACAGTTCTTGGTCGTTGATCACATGGTTCAAAGAGTGACATGTGTCTGCGATGGCGTGGAGATCACGCACATCTAAGTACGAGAGAATGATCACGATAAGCTCCACTGGGAGGTCCAAGAATGTGGCCATATTCCTCTATCTTATGAATGTTCTAGACCCAAAAATGGCCTCTTGTTCGTACTTTTATAAGATAAACACATAAATGTACTCATTTGCCTTCTGTTTTTATACACAGGGCTGCGTAACCATATTACATAATATCTTATGTAAGCAGAGCAGATTACATAAGCGCTGACTAAGCAGTGTGCGCCTACCGTTTTCCATTTCAATGAGAAAAAAAATGCTGAAAAGAGGCGAAACTGTTCAATATATTCATTTTTTAAGCCAATAACAATGCCAAAAGCTAAAGGAAAAGTATGTTTATATGATCTATTAGTTATTGTATGGAGCTAACAAGGTTTTAGGGTGGAAAGAACAGAAGAAGAGGAAAAGGTGACGGTTTCGGTCAGAAGAGAGAACTTATCTTCAGAGAAGAAGGCCAGGAGTATGCTCAGATCACCAAGATGCTCGGTAACGGACGTGTCGAGGCCTCCTGTTTCGATGGTATCAAGCGTTTGGCGCACATCAGAGGTAAGTTGAGAAAGAAAGTGTGGATGGGCCAAGGTGATATCATCTTGGTCTCGCTTAGAGATTTCCAAGATGACTTGTGTGACGTTGTTCATAAGTACAACGCCGATGAGGCAAGAGCTTTGAAATCTCAAGGTGAATTGCCAGAGTCCGCTAAGATCAACGAGACCGATACCTTTGGTGACGGTGATGACGAGGATGTTAACTTTGAGTTCGGTGCTGCCGATGACAGTGACGAAGAGGAGGAGGAGTTGGACATTGACGATATCTAATCAATGTCATGAATTATGTGTTATGGTGTGTTTCTTCGGTAAGAACCTTTAAGGTTCAGTGGTATGTACACTACTCTGGTTATCAAAATAATAGGGAATTTATCTACATATACAGTAGACCATATTGTAACATTATGAAAACATAACCAGTAGTAACCTCCACCAATATAGAAAAAATATGTATTTTTGTTAGACTCTGAATCTATCTTCATCGTCATCCTCAGAATGGACACTGAGAGAGTCAAATCTTCTCAAACCGACACTCTCATCGTTATTGTTTATGCTGACACCTGT
Organism: Petasospora amylophila; assembly: GCA_030557155.1. Taxonomy (NCBI): domain Eukaryota; kingdom Fungi; phylum Ascomycota; class Saccharomycetes; order Phaffomycetales; family Wickerhamomycetaceae; genus Petasospora; species Petasospora amylophila. The sequence continues at coordinate 158,265 of JAKTVK010000211.1, read as the reverse complement.
TCCTGCCCTTTGCATGTTCAAAGATCTTCTCTGTTGGAAGGCACCAACACCGCCTTCCATTGGGATATCACCCAGATCGTCATGTTCTGAGAAAAGTGCCTGATGCTGTGTCTTATTCTTCTTTCTAGAGATGTTGAGAAGATAAACACCTGAGAAGATGATGAGGAATCCACAGATAAGTGAGATGGAGTCTTTTGCACCGGCATCACCATAGTTTCTGAAAAGGATGAAATTTGCAATCAATGTCGCAGTGGTGAAAGTGACATAGTACAATGGATTAACGATCGAGGTGTCGAATTGGTCCAAAGCCTTGTTGAAATAGTTCATCTGTGTCATGATACACACGACAACCACAGATATAAAGATGTACGTGGAGATATGTGTGAACTGGTTGTTACCACTAAGTGTAAGTTTCAAAGCGATACCAAACGCCTTGATACTAACGATAGAGATGGAACCAACCGAAGAACAGATGGAGATGTAGTAAATTGGATCCTTAGTACCATAAATTGGAGCGATTCTGTAAATCATAACCAATGCAAAGACGGTAACAATCAACACATATGCCATAAACAACGGACTCATCGCGTATCTCAAGATCTCATCAACGGTGTCAATATCCTTGTCACTCGGGGCGTGCAACACAATTATAACGGACCCCAAGAGACACACCGCACATCCCATCTTACCCAAAGTACCAAGCTCTTCTTTCAAGAACACAGCAGCGAGTACTGCACCGATGATCACCGACAAGGCACCAAGCGGTGTCACCAAGATAGCCGGTGCAAATGTGTAAGCAGCGAAGTTGGCGATCTCGCCAATGGCCATGGTGAGCATACCTGCCCACCAAATAGGGTTCTTAAGGTACTCGTGGCCTTCACCGTCAAAGCCTTGTTTCGAAGCATCTTTGAGTCCCAGCTTGGTGATAATGAACGAGGTTCCAATAGCAAAAGACGACGAAATCGCCAGTGCAAGACCGATGTACTTGTCTGCAACCATCTTATCTCCTTTCTTTTCTTCTTCTCCTCTGGAGAGCAAATGGGCTTTAAGGCTCGGAAAAAGTGCTGTTTCTGGGTTTGTTGACGTTTTGGGTTTTCGCGTTTGTCGTGATCTGCCTGTTGCGCGTACCGATTCTCCGCGAACTCGTTCGATGTGGAAAGTCGTGCCCGGTTTCAAATCTCTGGAAAAGAAAAAAAAATGAATCCAGCGATGACTGGGAATTATACCTTTTTATACCTTTTTATACCCCTTTATTCGTTGTTTTTGTTGTTTTTGATGGTGTTCAGTATGCAGGCTCTCACACTATCACAGACAACTTCTTTGGAGGCGAAAGTGCTGCCAGAAGAGTCAGTAGAAGCCATCAAACGACTGCTCATCTCCAACAAGAAGGTTGATGATCCTCTCTATTCCCAGGCTTTACTCTCCATTTTCCCAGCTCTTTTGACAACTTTGAAGACACTGTCGGGTGTCGGTAGAGAGAGGGTCACGTGTGTCGAGACTTTAGTCCTTTGGGCGCTCAGAAGCTCACAGATTGTAAAGACATCCCCAGATTTCCTCCATCAATTACAACTGTCTCCATTGCTCGACGAGGACACACTCGACTTCCTGTTTGGATACATCGTGGACTATTGGAACCAGACAGGTGCTCCATTGTCCAATGCTTTGAAAGATCTGTTCGGTAAGCTCTTGGCCATTGTCAAACACTTCACCAATGCCCAGGCCATATTCAAACGTTGGTGTGATAGAGCATTGCTGATTCAGAAAGAACGCAGAGTTATCTATTACCTCGTCGAAGGGCTTGTCAAGGAGATTGACGAACAAGAATACGTCATTAAGAGAGATCCTAAATTCATCGAGGAATCACTTGCTTTAATCGGTTCCAATGCGCTCGGTGCTCTCATTGGAAGATCTTTAGCAGCAGTGTACAAGAAGCTTTATGTTGACGATGAACATGCCCAGGAATGGGTGGATAAGTATTGGGACCCTGTTATTGTTGAGTTGAAGAATGCACAGTTGAGAGGAGGTGTTAAACACCATTTGCTGCCGTTGTTGTTCATGATCTCCAAAATCAGTTTTAAGATCATTGTCGATAAGCTTAGAGACGACACCGAATTGTTCATTTCATGTTTGAACATTGGTAAACAACTGGGCATTGAAGAAGACCCATTCCCCACAATTGTCTCCCGTGCAACCGTTGAAGAATTACTGGTAAGTGAACAGCATAAGATCAAGATTTTCCAATTGCTTACCCTTTCATCAAAGACTTCGAAACCTGTCGACCCACAGGTTTATGAGATTGTTAAGAAGTACATGGGTCTCTTCTTCATTGACGTTGAAGTCGAGTCTAGAAACGTGTTCATCTCTTTGCTCAAACAGTTCATCGAGAGACTTAGAGACTCCGCTTATGCATTGAACAGAGACGCAACTAAACTACAGAAGAAAAAACTCACACAAGAGGCAGAGCTCAAGTTCAAACAAGTTGAAGATGTCAAATGCTTCCTCTCATGGCTTTTATCTTTCATCAAGACCCAGATTTTACCAGGGTCCCCGTACCAAAGACTCATTTCAGGTTTGAAAGTGCTTACCCATCTCTTAGAGTCAAATCTTGACGGTAAGATCCCATTCAAAGTCGAGGTTGACTACCCTTTCAAACTCGACATCTTTGACGACGTTTATAAGAGATTGCTCTTGGACAACGTGTTGAGCACATATGAAGATGTGCGTGAGTTATCTGTGTATTTACTCTCCAAGTCTAAGTTACAGTGGACCACCGAGGAGAAGAACCAGGTCATCCATAGAGGTTTCGAGATGCTTTCCAGTTATAAAAAATCCGACAGTGGTTCCAAAATCTTGGAGATGTCGTTCAAGTTGTTCAACGATCGAACTATCTTTGATAGACTCGTCTCCCAAATCCCCTTGACAAGTGACATCGCTAAAGGTGTCAATAACCCTGTTGATGGTTATTTCCAAGCAATGGCGTTGATCATGGCACAGGATAAGACTGTGGCAAATGGTAAACAGATCTTGGACCTTTGTGAACAAAATTGGGAGAACGTTAAAGGCATCTTGGTGCATGATTCCCCCGAAGGTTGTGATGAGTATAACGTTGGTTCTGCACAACTCGTCCTCAGTTACGGTTGGAGATCTACCAAAGAATCCACTCTGCTCTTGCAACAAGTCCTTGAACTTGAGCTTGAAGACAGTGATGTCATCAAGATTGGTGAACTCACACTTGACCAGTTGTCCACAGTTCGTCACAGAGGTGCATTTGCCTCTGTTTATCCAACTTTCATCAAAGTCGCCTCGGTCTGCAAGAAGCAAATCCCAGATCAGAACAAGAAATGGTTGGATTATAACATTAACTTGATCCAGACCAAGACACAACTCATCACAAGAAGATCTGGTGGGTTGCCATACCTCATCACTGCTATTGTCACCGTGGAAAGGGGACTTTTCCAGTATGCTTTCGAACAACTCTTAACCATTGCCGAAGTCCCAGTTAATGAAACAGAGGAAAGTGAAAAGATGGATATCTCGCAAGTTCACGCTTTCAACTGTATCAAGACGTTGTTTGTTGAATCGTTGTTATCCTCAGCGTGTGCACCATACATTGACCGTGCTTTGGAGTTGTCTCTATCCACTTTCAGTTCCAAGATCTGGTCTGTGAGAAACTGCTCCATCATGTTGTTCACCGCGTTGCAGAACAGACTCTTTGGTAGGAAGAAACTCAGTGCACGTGTCTTCTTCTCCCGTTATAAAGGTGTCAAGGGCATCTTGATCAAGATCTTGAAGGACACTACGGATGAGACTCTGGAGACTTTGTTCCCCGTGTTGACCATCTTGTCCAAGTTGGAGAACACCCCGGGCTATGGTATGGATGAGTTTAGGCCTTTGATTAAGGAGTGTTTGGCAAACAAGTTCTGGAAGATTAGAGAATGTGCCTCGTGGGCCCTGCCTGCTTTGGTCTCGGATGGTATCGGTGAGACCAAAGCGTTGTTGAAAGAGTGCTCTATCCGGGATCAGAACAAATTGCACGGTATGCTTCTCGCAATCTTGACTTTGAAGAGCGTTGATAAGGAGATCTCTGAGACTGTTTGTTCCATGGCCGAGGAGATGATTGTGTATAATCCATGTTATGCTACGAGAAAGGCATTTGTTAACGTTTTGTCCCTTTGTGATATCTCTGAAGGTGTTATGAAGATCCTCAAAGACGCATTCATCCAGGATAACGCAGTTTATGAGATTGATGGTTCCAAGCAGTTGTACTTGGCCGATCTTTACGAGTTGATCCTCTCAGATGACCTTATAACTGAAGGCTTGACATCTAAATTCTACGAGGTTAAGCTCAGAGCTATCAACCATTGTGCTAAGCACTCGATCCATCACGCTGAGATCTCCAAGATTGCAAAGGATGACAAAGAGTGGACTTTTGTCAGATCCAAGGCGATCCCACTTGTTGAAGACTACGAAGTTGCCAAGGTGGTTGACTTTGCGACACACCAGGACCAGTATGGTGAAGAGATTAAACGCTCGGCTCTGGAACTCTTGGGAAGCGTTGTTACAAAAGAAACATTCGATGAGTGGTACCAACTCATTGTGAAAAGCTCAGATGAGGATGAACCTTTCCCAGTGAGACAATCTGCACTCATCTCTTGTTTCAGATTCTTAAAAGAGAGGAAAGACAGTCGTGTCACATGGCTTGTTTACCAATTCCTCAGTGACGATGACGAGGAGATCAGAGAAGCAGCCTCTGATTACTTCCAAAAAGGTATCGTTCCATGGTATAACGCTGCGCAGTTCGCTTCTACTTTCGGATCTTCCATCGAGGAAGCAAAGATCGTGGTCAAACAAGTTCTGGCCTTTACTCCACAGTTCAAGACAAACGACGCCGAAAAAGTGTTGTTCAACGTTGAAAGAAAGAACCTTTACAGATCAGACATTGAGGAGCACACGAATCTCATCACAATGTTGATGAATGGATGGTCACTTATAACAAATGACCAAAAACGCAGTGTCATTGACCATTTGAACAACATCTCTGCAAAGCTGATGTCTTTCTTGCAGAGTGTCGGTAAAGACGGTGTCCTTGGCTGGTCTACAGATGAGAAACTCTTCAACGAGATCTACAACACTGTGAAGTATATGAACGCTGTTGACCTAAGTGTTGATGAGTTGAAGACAGCTGCCTTGGCTGTTGATTTGCATACTGCAATTATATAGTTTAATACTGCTCAAATACCCAACCGTTATACTGCAATCTCTCGTTAACGCACCACAACTTCCCGACTCTGAAAGAGTAAGGGATCATCTCTCTGACACTGACCGAGTTTGTGATGGGCAATTGTAGCTCCTCTTTCCATGGGTTCACTGGGGCAATAACAGCTTCTTTAGCTCTCACGTAGCTATTTCTCTCCTTGGGTTGTCTGTTGAAAGCGGCAATCACCTGAGGGTACCGGTCAACGAGGTCGAATATGCTTAGATTAGACTCTGCCACGGCCAATGCCTTGCGGGACAAATCTCTATACCTTGCTTGGTCCTGGACTTGTTCAACCAACTTGGCATCCAGCATAAATTCTGTGCCTTTAGTCTTTGGTAATCTTGGTTGGATTATGTCATCGATGAGTTGTGCCAAGTGTTCATACACCACAGCTTTAATCTGGTATGCCAATCCACACATGTCATTCAAATGGTGTTTAGCACACGTATGACCCACGAAATTTGCCATCTTCGCTAAGCTGAGCCAGTTATTGGGACGACAACGGGTATTCGAAAGACGATGTGATAGTTCCTCATAGTGATATGCGGCGAGGAAAAGCACGAGTGATTCCGTGAGATAAGCCATGGCGAGTTTGGGACTCTTGGTGAGCAGTGTATCGGCTCTGTGTTTCTTCTCCTTGGCAACGTTGGAGAAAGCCTCGCATTTGGATATAAAGAACTGTTCAGTGTATGAAGATGCTGGGCCTTTGGGCGTTGAAGAGTGCGTACTGCTTGATCCCGAAGACTTGAGCGAGGCTGTCGACGGCTTCTTCTTAGGTTTGTTGTCGTCTGTACTCTCCAATGACCTCTTCTTCGACAGTTTTAAACCGAGACCAACAACACTCGAAGAATCCCCCTGATGTTTCTTGATCTTATACGTTGTCGCCTTTGTGGTCTTGATGTCCGGGTTCCTCTTATAGAACTGTGGGACGTGCAATGTCAAAAGCAACTGTGATTTGTCGTGTTGTTGGATCAACTGATAGGAATGGCGTCCCAGATGCTCGACCCTTTCGTAGTTCCTTGATTGGCGTTCCTCCTCCCTCCTCAGCACTTTCTTAGCCAAAGGCTTATCGTCATCAGAGTCCAACAGCGAGGAGTCAGCGTGTAAAGGAACAGGCTGTTGCAGTGTGTACTGCGGTGGCAGCGTCGGTGAGAGCATCTGTGGTATTACGACTTCTTCGTAAGCCCTCGGAATGGAAGGTGACAACGGTGGTGGCAAGGAATAACCGTCTTGCAATGCCTGTTTAAAAGAATCAAAGTCTGATTCCCAGGAGGTCTCCTTCGGTGTCACAGGCGTAGCAGGTGGCAGCTTCCCCTCCGCTCGCAGCTTCTTCTGTTGCATGTACTCTTTTAGAGACAGTTTCGTAGAGCTCATTCTTTGTTCCTTTGTTCCTTTGTTTCGTATGTTGTGTTTGTGTTGTAAGGGGTAAACAATAAGCTTATCCTCTCAACGCTGTGATTTCGCGGTGTCCGGGTGTTCGTCTTTGTCCCGCTTATATAATCTATGCTAATTACTGTGACTACACTTTTTAAAGAAAACAAAATATCGTTAATTGCAAATGCTATAGAAGGGAATGTAGCTCCATTTTGTGGTCTATGCAGCGTTCAATGAACTGTCAGAGTTCTTCTCCAAGACACCGGCACTCTCCAATTGGGACTCTTCGGCCTTGAAGTCCTGGAAGGCCTGTTCGGATTGTTCCTGCTTATCTGTCTTGTACGAGGCCCAGTGTCTAGCTGGGATCCCGAGGGCAAACATCTCGTCGATCTCTTCGAAAGATCTGTGTGCGGTCTCTGGGAGGTACAAATAGAAGACAAAGATGGACACGAATGAAAGACCACAGAAGATGAAGTTGATCTTGGACCCCATGTTGGCCTCATTTGTGTTGAACATATAAGGTAAGACAAACCCCCACATACATTGGAACGCGTTGTTCAAGAAGTTACCCATGGACAAGGTCTTAGCTCTGAGGAAAACCGAAGAGAGCTCGTTACCGATGATGTATGGGATAGGTCCAATACCCGAATTATAGATGAAGTTGTACATAGCCATGAATGCCGAGGAGGTCTTCATTGCAGCCTTATTGTCCGTCTTGAGACCCGTCGAAGCAATGAGCAAGTTCAAAATGGTGATTGAGATCATACCGTAAAGAATCAGAGGACGACGACCAAATCTATCAATGATCAAAATGGCTGTGATAACACCGAGAACGGACAAAGCCTGAGCACCACAAGAGATTTGGAAAGATTTCTGGGTGTCAAACCCGGCAAGTTGGAAGTAATACGTTGAATAACTTCCAACATAGGAAACACCACTGAAGGCTTGCATAACGTAGGTAAAGATGACGAGCAAAGTACGTCTAATATCTTTCTTCTTGAAACAATCGACAAAAGTACCAGCTTTAGACGAGATGGATTTAGCCTCCTCAACGGTGACAGCCATGAGTGCATATTGAGCTTGGACATCTGCCTCTGTGGCAAACATCCGTCTCAAGTTCTTGATAGCATCAGCGGTTCTACCTTTAGATAACAACCAGTATGGAGACTCCGGGATGACCATTTGGAACGCAAATGCTGTAACGGCAAAGATCCACTGTGGGAGGAAGATACCTCTATAGGCCATGCGGGTGGTGTATGTCGAAGTGGTGTTATTAATCAACACACAGATGAATGGGCCGATACAAAGTGCTAAAGCCAAAGATGCCGAGGCAAACCCTCTCAAAGCCAATGGTGCAATCTCAGAGACATAAGTGGAACAACTAGCAGACAGTGCACCGAGGGCAAACCCGTTCATGAATTTACCAACAAAGAATAACTCAATCGTTGTAGCACAGTACTCGATGGTCATCCAAGGAATAGAGAACAAAGTGGCAAAGATCAGCACTCTTCTTCTACCAAACCGGTCAGCAAGGTAAGAACCAACAATGAATGCAATGGAGGTGGAGCCTGTTGGACCACCAATGATGGCAGATTGCCAATTAGCATCCAAGATATACGAACCTTCATATGCGTAACCGAAATCTTTTCTAAACTCTGGAATGGAGATGACCATACCACCGGCTTGACTCTCGTAACCCCATAGAACCATCGTCCAAATTGCGACAAAGATGTACGCGGTCACGTGGTAATACCGTTTAGCAGCTTCCCATTTGGACAACTCGTGTTCAACTTTCTGCTGGGCGTGGGCAAGCGAGTCGATGTCGATACTCTCAAACTCCTCAACGGTTTGCTCTTTGGAGTGAGGCTTGAACAGCTCCAGCAATGTGAATTCGAAGCCCATAATGTTGTATGTGGGGATGGAGAGATGAGGTATGTGTCCTGATGCGGGAATAGCCTATGCTTTATACCAACAAAGATATGCACCCCAGGAACCGTGCGGAGTGCGCTACATCTTTGTAGCGGAATCATCTGGAGACTTGACTCCAGGGCTTGGAGTGGCGGAGTCTATGACTCTGACTCAACAACGTCAGGGTCTCGACGGAAGAAGTACGGGGAATTTCATTCGGCGCGGAGAGAGAAAAATTTTCCGTACTTTAATGTTTTTCCGGTTACCATTATAACAATAAAGAGCATATTATAATGTATTCATACAATGTAAATATATAGATATATAGAATATAGAATGTATAGAATATAGAATGTATACAAAGCTTCCCCACAGAACTCCGCACCGGTGCAGCTTTTCCCCGGACGCTTGCGCGCCGCGCCCGGATAATTGATTACTTCCGGGTAATCATTCCGCCGATGGAAACGCGATGGTTTTATGTGGAGAAAAGACCTCTTCCTCCATTCTCCAAACATCAATTGAACTAGAAAGAACAGAGAGAAGGACAAGATGGTCTCAGTGTCATCGGTGAAGTTCGACGGTGGTGCTCTCGGGGCATTGGCCACTGCTACGCCGTCGTTGCAATGGACGATTGTTGGTGATGAGTTAAACTGGACACAAAAGAAAGCGGAGATCAAGATCAGATACGACGGTGAAGAACTGTTATTTACACACGAGTCCCAGCAGTCGGTGGATGTCCCATGGCCTGCTAAAGAGCTCAAGTCTAGAAGTTTGGTGGCTGTCTCGGTACGTGTCTTTGGTGAGGACGGTTCCCAGTCTGATTGGTCCGATGAGTTCTCCATGTTTGTCGGTGTGTTGAGTGATTGGTGTGCTCCTTTCATCGCTCAACAAGGTCAATTGGTTGCCAGTCACACCGAAAAGATCTCCCCGGAGATCTTGTTCCGTTCTCCAACATTCTCCCCTAAGAAACCAGTTAAACGTGTTACTGTCTACGTCACAGCTTTGGGTATCTATGAACTTGAATTGAATGGTAAGAAAGTGTCCGAGGCTGTCCTCGAGCCTGGTTGGACCTCCTATGAACACAGATTGCTCCACCAGGTGTACGATGCCACTTCCTTAATCGGCGAACAGAACGTCATTGGTGGTAGAGTCGCCGCGGGTTGGTTCTCGGGATTCTTAGGTTTCGACGGTGGTAACTCCAACATCTACGGTGATAAGAAAGCTCTGTCCCTTGAGCTGCTCCTGGAGTATGAAGATGGCTCCTCGGAGACAATCTCCACCTCCGAATCTTGGAAGGCTACGGACCAAGGTCCAATCACCAATGCGCAATTGTACAACGGTGAGATCTACGATGCTAACAAGGAAATCTCTGGCTGGTCCCAGATTGGCCTTGACGATTCCAATTGGTCTTCAGTTGTCGAAGTTGCAAATCCTTCCAAAAGAGTTGTCCCACAGAGCTTTGGTTATTCCCATGTTGTCGAGAAACTCCAACCAAAAGAGATCATCAACACACCAAGTGGTAAAACCATCTTGGACTTTGGTCAGAACGCAGTGGGTGTCTTACACATGAAACCTGTGACCGCTGCTAAAGGCCACACTGTGTCATTCATCCATGCCGAAGTCATGGAGAACGGTGAGCTCGGTGTGCGTCCTCTCAGAGAGGCAAAGTGTACCGATACATACACTTTCTCCGGTGCTGCTTCGGAGGAGTATACGCCACGTTTCACTTTCCACGGTTGCAGATACGTCCAGATTGACAATTACCCTGGTGAATTGACATTGGATTCATTTGAATTCAACGTTATAACCTCGGAGATGGAACCAATTGGAACTTTCCATTGTTCAGACCCACTCTTAAACAGACTCCACCAAAACGTCTTCCACTCGACACGTGGTAATTTCTTGTCCATCCCATCGGACTGTCCACAAAGGGATGAACGTATGGGTTGGTTAGGTGATATCGCCGCTTTTGCACCAACTGGCTTGTACTTGTTCGATTCTTACAACTTCTTGAAATCATGGTTAGAAGATTTGAAATATGAACAGATCGCTAATGGGGGTTATCCTGCTGTGGTCGTTCCAGATGTTATTCGTGCTTATGATACTCCATGGAATGGTTGTTACGCTGCAATTTGGCAAGACGCTTCCGTGATTGTCCCTTGGAGATTGTATGAATTCACTCAGAATAAAGAGGTGCTTGTTGCCCAGTATGACAGTATGAAGATGTGGTATGAATTCTTACCTAAACTTCCGGGTCTAATCCGCTGGGATAAAGTCGATATCCAGCTTGGTGATTGGTTGGACCCAACTGCTCCACCGGATAATCCAATTAAAGCCATGACAGATGCCTATATGGTTGCAGATGCCTTCTTGTATCTCATCTTGACACAATTGGTCGAGACCGCTAAAGTGTTGGGTAATGACAAAGACCTGAAGTACTTCACCGATGCTGCTTCAAAGTGTAAGAAGGACTTCTTTGATGAGTACATTACAACTACTGGGAGACTTGTCTGTGAGACCCAGACTGCTTACTCTTTGGTCATTTGCTTCGGTTTGTACTACACCGAGGCGCAGATTAGCTACGGTGGTAAGAGACTAGCCTCGCTGTGTGCTTCCAATGATTACAAGATCGGTACCGGGTTCGCCGGTACCCCATTTGTCACTGAGGCACTTGTGCTTTCGGGTCATTTGGATGACGCTTACAAGATGTTGTTGACTAAAGAATGCCCTTCATGGTTGTACCCTGTGAGTATGGGTGCCACTACGATTTGGGAACGTTGGAACAGTATGATGCCAGACGGGACTATCAATCCTGGTAGTATGACCTCTTTCAACCATTATGCACTTGGTGCTGTTGCCTCATGGATGCATGAACGTATTGGTGGATTGAAGATGGTTGAGCCTGCGTATGCTAAGATATTGTTGAAACCTTTGCCAGGTGGTGGATTGACATTTGCAGAGACTAAGCACCGTTCACCATACGGTTGGATTGAGTCTAAGTGGGAGAAAATTGGTGAGAAGACCAAGTTCACTTTCAAAGTTCCTATGAATGTCACTGCTAAGATTGAACTGCCGGATGGTTACTCCGAACAAGTCGGCTCGGGTGTTTATACCTTTGATCTATAAATGTTTATCCAATAAAATTGTCTGTCTGTCTGTCTGTCTGTCTGTCTGTCTGTCTTTACTAAATGCTGTAGTCCATATAGACATATTCCCCTCCCAATCGGTTACCCGGATTGTTCTCGGCAATGCAGCCTTGTCTTTCCCCTGCCTCAGACAATAGCCGGTTACATACACCGTTATACTTAGGGGAACTTATAGAGACACTGTGCAGACTTTCTTACCTTTGCTTAAGAGATCGGAGATTCCCATTTTGGGTTGTACAAAGAAGTAGCGACAATAATTGGTATGTGGGACCACTTCATTCACATTCCGTATACAATGTCCATTGGCACATTTCTAGGGGTCCATAACTGATTACTTCTATAGACAAGGTGGTCTTACCGGAGTGCTAAGGCGTGTTTACTAAGCGCTTATACCTTCTTTTGGTGTTATTCCCAATTGGGGATGTTTCCATTCCCGGCTATGCGTAGCCGTTGGTCTTAAATTACGCTAACAAAGGCAGCCGTTGAGACATTCCGAGGAGATCGAGCGTATGCGTTAGCGAGCGGTAGGGGCACACCGCTCTCTCTTTAGATCAGTTCTTCTATACAATCAATTCATTCTGTCTTTCTTTCTTTCTATATATCTATCTATTATATAGTCTATTCTATATCTATATATATATATATATATATATATCTGTCATTTTACTTACTAGCTCCTTTTCTTATATGTTCCTGAATGTTCCTGAATGTCTGGTTGTGCAGCTCTCTGTCCGAGTGTCTAATATACACTTGGACCATAAATTATACTCTTTCGGAGCTTATACGAAGTTTGTAGATGAGTATAAAAGGCTATAACCCCCACCAGTCAATTGGATTGGATCTATGTCTTTAACCAATCAACTATGAAGCTCAGAAGTATTGTATTACAAGCTCTTGTGCTCTCAGGCGCACATGCTAAGCACACTGGAGAATGTAAGTGCTTTTGACATAATGTGAAGAAGACATACTAACCACAGTTACAGGTGATCTCTCTGTCACTGCTAAAGGTAACGGTGCATATGATCCATCGGTTCCTTCTGCCTCCATCTCTGTCAATTCAGTCAGTGATAACGGTGATGGTACCTATGCAGTTACTCTCGGTTTCCAGTGTGATTCCAGTGTCTCTTGTCCAGAATCCAATTCTCTTCAAGAGTTTGCAATCACTTGTAAGGGGAAAACTCTCTGTTCCAGCTTGCCAAGTGACAATCCATGTGACTGGTCTGTTACCGTTGATGTTACCCCAGATGACAAAGGTAGTGAGTACTGTATGCCACAGTATGAGATCTCTTACAATTGGGGCTCTCAATTCAGTCACAGTTATAAGTCTAGCTACAGTTACTCTTGTGGCTCGGGTGGTTACTCTCCACAGTACTGCTGGCCAAAGAGCTGTGGTCTTACTTCTACTACTTCGTCCACTTCTACTTCTTCTTCCTCCACTTCTACTTCAAGTTCGTCTTCCACTTCTACTTCAAGCTCTTCTGCCACTTCTACTTCTTCAAGCACTTCTATTACCCCAAGCTCTTCTTCTTGTGATACTTTGAGCTCTACCACTTCATCTAGTACTTCCTTGAGTTCTTCTGCTTCAAGCTCATCGTCTTTTGGTTCTTCCTTGACTTCTACCACTTCTTACTCCTCCCACTTGTCTTCAACTAGCTCTAGTCACTCTTCCGTGACACCATCTTCTTGTGGAGCTTACCAAGTCACCGAATTCACTCCAACTCAATGGATGAACAATGGTCCAAAAGCAACTTTCGGTTTTGAAGACGTGGTCCTCGTCGATGAACAGACAAACAAATTCCAAGCCAAGTTCACTTTTGAAACTGATAAGGCTTCTTCAAGCTGGAGTATCTCCGAAATCAAGGTTCTTGACTTCAACTCCCCAATCATTTGCTCTTATAACTCCAAAGTTTACGATTTCTGTTCCACTCCGAATAACTGGTACACCGTCCTGGAGTTCAATGCCCTAACAACGCTCCACGAAGGTTTGCTCTGTGTTCCACCTTTCGAAGTTCAGTTTGATTGGAACTCTGCAAGTTATGATTACAGAGTTGGTGATTTTGGAAGTGGTAGTGATTCTCCAATCTTCTGTTGGGAGCCACAGCCTGTGTGTTCTACCTCAACAGTTCATTTGACTTCTTCTTCTTCTTCTTCTTCTTCTTCTTCCACTGTTGAGTCATCCAGCACTACTGCCGAGTCTTCAAGTACTATTTCTTCTTCTGAATCTTCTTTTGAGTCTTCTAGTACTATCTCTTCTAGTGCTGAGTCTTCATATGAGTCTTCTACTGAATCTTCCAGTTCTGAGCTTTCCACTCTTGAGTCAAGCACTGTCTCTTCATCTGCTGAGTCTAGTACTTCCACTCCTTCATCTTCCAGTGTCCTCTCATCCTCCAGTTCATCCTCTTCTGTCTCCTCAACACCATCTTGTGATGTTCCAGGATCACCATACTCCATCTGTTCCACTAAGTCCCACCGTGATGAGACCTCAATCTCCATTGTCAGTGTCTCCGGTGGTGAAAACGACGTCTTTGACGTGACAATTTCATTCTCTGATAACAACTGTCGTGGTAATGAAGGCCTTGAAGATATCACTATCAAGGACTCTACCGGTGCATCTTTCACCGTTTGGTCTTCAGAATCTCCTGCTTTGTCCAATTGTTGTCAGTGGACAAAGACTGTCTCTATCACTGCTGTTAAGTATGGATCTGACTTCTGTATGCCAGATTACTCTGTTCACTATAATGGAGGCTATGAGCAGGATGTTTATCCAATTGGTTGTTCTCAAGGTTGCAATGCTCCAACTTACTGTTGGCCAGTTGTCTCGAGTTGCTCTGAATCTTCATCCAGTGCTGTTGAATCAAGTTCTGTGGTGTCATCTTCCGTTGAGTCCAGTTCTTCTGAAGTCTCATCTTCTGTTGAGTCCAGTTCGTCAGAGACTACATCATGCTCGACCACAGAATCCAGTACTTCCTCATCTTCTGCTGCTGAGTCTAGCTCCTCTTCTTCTGTCGAGTCTATCTCTTCCTCATCTTCTGTTTATGAGTCTGTCTCCAGCACTTCCGAGACTACATCATGCTCTACTACAGAGTCAAGCACTTCTTCGACTTCTTCTTCTTTCGAGTCCAGCTCTTCTGAGATCTCATCATCTGTCGAGTCCATCTCTTCTGAAGTCTCATCATCTTCTGCTATTGAGTCTAGCTCTTCTGAAGTCTCATCTACAGTTGAGTCCAGCTCTTTAGAGACTACCCCATGCTCCACGACTGAGTCCAGCACTTCTTCATCTTCTGTCGAGTCTAGCTCTTCCTCATCTTCTGCTGCTGAATCTAGCACTTCTGAGACTACATCATGTTCTACCACAGAGTCTAGCTCTTCATCTTCTGATGTTGAGTCTATCTCTTTTGAAGTCTCGTCTGCTGTGGAGTCTAGTTCTTCAGAGATCTCATCAACTGCTACTTCTATCTCTTCTAAGACCATATCTTGCTTCACAGAGTCCAGTACCTCATCATCTTCTGTCGAGTCAAGCGCTTCTGTCGAGTCTTTCTCTTCTGAGCTTTACTCATCATCTTCTGCTATTGAGTCTTCCGAGGTTTCCTCTTCTGTTGTCAGCTCTTCTGAAGTTTCATCTTCTTCTATTGTGAGCACTTCAGAGACTACATCTTGTTCTACCCAAGAGTCGAGCACTTCTTCTTATTCAGTTGTTGAGTCGAGCTCTTCTGAGAACTACTCCTCATCCGCTATCGAATCGATCTCTTCCTCATCTTTTGAGTCCAGCTCTACTGGAGTTTCCTCTACTGTTGAGTCTAGTTTGAGCTCCACATTGGCTGTTGAGTCTAGCTCCTCTTGGGTCTACCCATCTTCTTCTGTTGAGTCCAGTTCTATTGCTGTGTCTACCTCTTCTGCTGCTAGCGCTACAGTAACATCAAGCTCTACAGTAACCAAGACTTCCTCTTTTGTTTCTTCTGACTCTACCACTATTGTGTCATCTACTGCTGAGTCCACCTCATCTGTGTACGTGTCTTCTGGAATCTCCACTGTTGTGATTTCCTCCCCTTGTCCAACCCAGTCCTCTGAGGCTTCATCTGTTACTATCTCTTTGAGCACTACACCATCATCCTTGCCTTCTGGTGTGTCTTCTGAGTCTGTGTTCACATCTTCCATTGGATGTTCTGATTGTTCCGGTGAATCTACTGAAACACCTTCTCAATTGAGTGATACCACCACAACCTTGACCACTGACACCGTTGTTTCTGTAACAACTGCTGCCACTTCTCTCACAGTTACACAAACCTCTGTTACACCTGTGATAACTATGGCTTCCAGCACTTCTACTGTTGGATCTATCACCACTTCTGCTGTTGGTACTTCTCCTTCAGTTTCCGTCTTTGCTGGTGCCGGTTCTATTCGTGGCTTCTCCACCTTCGGAGCTATTGCTGCTTTCATTGTGTTGGCTATTTAAACCCCCCACACAATTGCCACTTGGCTCTTCTTTATACCCTTTGCCTATGGCTTCTTCTCTTCGACTTCCCAGACTAGTGTCTGTTGTGTTATTTGTTCTTCTTTCTTCTACCCCTTTTCGATTCTACCAGTTTATACTGTGTTATTAATACATGTTATAATATTTAGCCAATAGATACATTTACATGATATGATATGGATCTATGCTTACGTAAGGTTCTCTGATCTACGGTACAAACAAATAAAATGTAATCCATAAGACACCATGTGACCAGCACTGTCGATATATACATCTCCCCCATAGTGCCATCTCTCATTAACATTAAGCCCTTCTGTGATGGTTATCCAACGGCTCCACGACGAGTTTCTCAAACGAGTACATCTGACTGATCTTTGACTGTCTCTCCAGAACGGCGAGTTCTTCACGTGCTTTCTGGAACGACGCCGAGATCTTCTCCTCGTCGGTCAACCCACTGGCCTCTTTGAAAGCGTCACGGGATCTTCTGATGAAGTAATGTTTGAAGTTGTAGTTGTTGAACTGTGTCGAGTGTCTCATCAGTTGGCGATACACCGCGAGAACTTGGCTCTTTGTAGGCACAGATGACATCTTCTCTGTAATGTGTGTGTATGATAACTATGAAATGAAGTATATCTCTTTGTAGATGTAAATGTTGTTTATTGCTGACAAAGACGAAGTTTTCGTCTTTCTCCGCGGGGAGGCGAAGGAAACGGATATCCGGTACATAGCACGTGACGTGTGGAGTCGGAATATACCGTTTTAGGAAGTCGCGATGGCGTAGGCTTTTTTTTGTTTACATTTGAAGAGCAATAGTCTTATTCAACGCTGAGCAGGCAGATAAGACATCCATCTCTGTGTGTCATAACAGTTACAAATCATCAACTGATCTTACCATAAAGTCATAAACACATACATCTGACATCTGAATCAACAGTATACACAATGATCAGCACAGGGAACCCACAAGTCGATTACGCAATCACATATACGGTGAGATCTCTATATACACTCATCCACCTTGCCATCTTGCACTTCCACAAGTTCCTCATCGACTACCCAGATATCGCCTCCGTTGTGCTAATCATCGGAGGGGCTTTACTGTCGTATTACATCCTGAAGAACCTTGTGAAGATCGTTTACAGCATTTTGGTCACGACTATTAAGCTTCTGGTATTCTTAAGTGTCATCTTCATCGGTCTGTGGGTCTACATCCGTGGCATGGATTCATTTGTTAAGGATTTCCAAACAGTGGTGGACTTCACCGTTAATCTCAATGCTGAGGAGAGTGCAGAACAGGTACAGAAATACGGACAAGACGCTAAACAGGCCTGGACTTTGTTCTATAGATGGGCTGGGGATATTCAACAGTAATTGTATATATAATACATATATTGAATCATAAGATATAAATGGAATGGTGTATAGACGACTTCCGAGGGTTTACCCCCGGATGTGAATTTCACGGAGAACGCGGCTTTGTTTTGATTAAACCGGCCACTTCACCAAACAACTGAAGAGACAGAGAGAAGAAAGAGAGAGAGAAGTGACTGACTTTGAAGAAGGAATATGGTGAAAGACACTGCTTACTATGACGTTTTGGGTGTGTCGCCTGAGGCCACCGCCGCAGAGATCAAGAAGGCCTATAGAAAGAAGGCGATGCTGACACATCCCGACAAGCATCCTAATGATCCAGAGGCTGCTGCCCGGTTTCAAGAAGTCGGTGAAGCGTACCAAGTGCTCAGTGATGAGTCCTTGAGAAAGAGATACGACGAGTTTGGTAAAGACGACGCTGTTCCGGACCAAGGATTCGAGGATCCCTCCGAGTTCTTCACGATGATGTTCGGTGGAGAGGCATTCAGAGACTGGATCGGTGAACTCAGCATGTTGAAGGACATGACGGAGACTGCCGAGATCTTGGGTAAAGAAGACGAGTCTACGAACGATGAGAAAGTGAGCGACTCCACAGATGTGGTCCATGACCCGTCGAAGAATGAGGATAAGCCAACCAAGAAGCCATCTACCAAGATTACACCGGAGCAACGCGAGGAGTTTGAGAAGTTGAGATTGCAAAGAAAAGAAGAGCGTAAGAAACGTGTTGCTGAGCTCCAGGAGAAGTTGAATGCCCGTATTGAGAAACTCGTGGCTGCTTCTTCCCACCCAGATGACGTTGCCAAGTTCAACTCCGAGTTACAAAAAGAGATTGACGATCTCAAAATGGAATCCTTCGGTTTGGAGCTTTTACACGTCATTGGTAAAGTTTATAACACAAAAGCCTCCAATTACCTCAGAGCCCAGAAGACTTTTGGTATCTCCAAGATCTTCTCCTCTGTGAAACAGAAAGGTGCCACTGCTAAAGGTGCTTGGAACATCCTTGCCACCGCAATGGATGCACAAGCATCGATGACCGAGTTGATGAAAGCCCAGGAGAATGGCCAGGAGATGGATGAATACGCTAAAGCAGAGTTCGAACGTAAAATGACCGGTAAGATGGTTGCCACCGCGTGGATGTCTTCGAAATTCGAGATCCAAGGTGTATTAAGAGAAGTGTGTGATAAGATCTTGAACGACAAGTCCATCTCTTCTAAAGAGAGAACTGCTAAAGCACAGGCTTTGCTTGTCATTGGTAACGAATTCATCAAGGCTGATAGAACCGATGACGAGGATGAAGAAGTCAGAATGTTCGAAGAGTTGATGTACGATGCTACGGAGAAGAAGAACAAGAAGAAGAACAAGAAGTAATTTATAATAATAGATGGAAGTACTACTGCTTAATTACTTGTTCTCTTAATCCAAATACTGAATGACCGGAAAACCTCCGAGTAAACGCTCATGCAAGGTACCGAGCACTTACATATATACGGATAAGCACTCATTATGTACTGTTAACTGTCATAAGGCGCATATGAGGTGTTATAAGTGAGAACTAGCAGAAACTTACCCATAAGTTCCTTCATTATAAATACTGGTGTCCCCCCACTTCTTAAGACTTGAACTTGGACCTTACACATCACATATATTCAACTATCAATATGACTGATATGGCTACTAATCTCTCTTCAAGTAACTACGCTGTTTCTATCACCACCCAGGCCATTGGGAATAAGGCTTTCTATGACTCTGTGTTATCTTTCTTTGGCTTCACCAACACCGGTGTCTTGAGATGGTGTCTCGATGGTGTAATTAATACTTTCGTCGGCTGTATTGGTAATGTATGGTCATTCACTAATATCGGTATGGTTAATTTGGCCTGGTGTTTCAGTGGTATCGCCGTTTTGCTTTCAACTGCAACACTTGAGCGTCTCCGTGGAGTTGGAACACAGATTGGTACCGTTGATGTCTCTGGTCTTGGTGTCTTGAACAACGTTACCATTATGAACACCCAAGGTCTTGCGCTTGGTTACCCTGCAATGGGGAACACACACTACTTGGAGCCTGATTTCATGAGCTCTCAAGGGTTTTCCAATGTTTCCAGTTATGTTCTGTATGATACAAAGACAAACAGCTCTGTCTACTACGGATTTGAAGCTGTGAACACTGCTGAGAATTACTTCATGAACTGTGCCGCTATCGGTCCAGACTTGACTGGTGCGCTGGAGTTGGCTGAGTATTTTGAGAGATCCAGAGGTGGTGAGCTCATTGACTCTGACTCGAGCAAGAACGTTATTAGAATCTGTTCTACTTATTCCAAGTCAGACCTGAATGGTCCAGTTATCATCAATCCAACGAAGAAGAAAACACCTCAAGTGTCCATCCCAATGAGAAAGTCTTTCAACAAGTTGATGGGTGTCAAGACCGCCTCCGTTGAGGAGATTGACCAAGTTGAGACTATCCAGAATGAGTTGAATAAGATGATGGAGTTGGCTGGTGAGGAGTTTGAAGAACAGTCTGAACTCAACGCCCAATCTATGGGTTTGCAAAAGTTTGCTAGCTCTTACATTTTCCAAGACGAGAACGGTGATTGGAAGACAAGACTGTACACCAACGTCATCAACGGTTACACCAAACCACTTTCTCTCTCTGAGTTTGACTTTTGATCTTCGACGCTTACCATCATCATCGTCCTACTCCTCCCTTTCCTCCCTTTCCTCCCTTTTTTACCAAGAAAACTTACAAAAACAAAAAAAAAAACCTTCTTTCTCTTATTGTTTAATTTACTTTTATATCATCAACAGACCAATACAGCTTAATTTCATATGTTTATAGTGTAGTGTATATATAATGATTACGTAAGCACCGGTACGGCCACACTCGCGGGGGAAAGTGAAAAAAAATGTATATAGTGGTACGATTTCACCTTTTACCAATTCTCTTTAAAGGACAAATGACTTCTAAAGAAGAACCTGTTGCTAAACGTCCACAAACAAAGTTCTCAACTGAAGAGACTGACATACACCGTTTGTTTGGCCCCGAGGTGTTCACCGAGAAGACCCGCACCAATCTCCGCAAAGCCATCGCACAGTCACAGCCTTATAGATGGGGTGTTTTTGAGAACTTGATCGATGACACTTTGCTACGCCAAGTTCGTCGTGAAGTTGAACGTGAGATCCACTTTACCCAGAAGGAAACTGACATCTACAAAGTGTTCCAATCAGGAGATCTGGCCAATTTGTCCGGTTTGGATTGGGATGACTTATCGAGACTTCCCTCTGTGTTCAAGCTCAGAGAAGCGTTGTATTCTCAAGAGTTTAGAGATCTCGTGTCGGAGGTTACCCAAGCTGGTAAGCTTTCGGGTGTCAAGACCGACATGTCCATCAACACGTATACAAAAGGCTGTCATCTGTTAACACATGACGATGTCATTGGGTCCCGTCGTGTAAGTTTCATCCTCTACATGCCAGACCCGGATCGTGATTGGAAAGAACACTATGGTGGTGCTTTGAGACTTTTCCCAGCTGTTGTCCCCAACGTTCCACAAACGGATCCATCACATAAGTTTGTTCCACAATTTAACCAAATGGCTTTCTTCACCGTGCAACCGGGTTTATCCTTCCATGACGTTGAAGAAGTTAGAGTCGATAAGCAGAGATTGTCGATTCAAGGTTGGTACCACATCCCCCAGGAGGGTGAAGATGGGTTTGTCCCCGGTGAGCAGGAGGCTACGGAGGCGAAGAGTACGTTACAACAGTTGGAGAGTAAAGAGTTACAAGAGTATGACTTCCCAAAGGAGGTGAGGATCCCATTCTCTAAGTATGAAGTCAGGGACTTGGAAGATTGTGAAAGACTCAGTGCGGATGATGTTTTGTTCTTACAAGAGTATTTGTCTGAAGAATTGCTCAGTGAAGATAAGATCAAGAAATTACAGGACAAATTTGTTGAAGAGAACTTGGTACATATCGATGAGGTGCTCAATGAGAAGTATGCCAATATGTTAAAGAAGCTGATCAGAACCACAGAACTCGACGAAGTCATGCCCAAAACTGCCAAGGAGGTTGAGACTCCATGGAAGATCGCCGTTCCACCACACAAATGGCGTTATCTCTATTTGGATGGAACATCTCATCAGAAACTATCATCGTTGGAAGACTATCGCATTGCCAACAACACCACAGAGCCACCAAACTTCAAACTCACAGAACAAACCACGGAGCATAAAACTACACAGGAATTGCTCAAATTGGCTTCATTCATCCGCTCAACACCTTTCAAAAGATGGCTTACACTTATTACGGATTTGGTGTTGACCTCTGACCAAGTATTGGTTCGTCGGTTCCGTCCGGGTCATGATTTCAAACTTGCCACCACCGTTGATACCACTGGATCTTCGCAGGATGCCGTATTGGAGGCGACTCTGTGTTTGACTCCATCAAAAGGTTGGGAATCTGGTGAACTCGGTGGGTATGAACTGTGCATGGCCACGGATAACGGTGAAGATGTAGATGACCCAGCTGTCTACAAACAGACAGGTGAAGACACCGTGCTGGTTAACGAACAAGCTGGTTGGAACAAGATGACAATCATGGTTAGAGATCCAAGTGTGTTGAAGTTCGTCAAGTACGTCAGTTTCAACGCTATGGGTTCAAGATGGGATCTCTCCGCTCAATGGGATGTCGAGACCAAAGGAGATGACGAAGATGAAGATTAATAGAATGTATATATGGATGTATATATAGAGATCATGATAAATGCTACTTTATACTACCCGGTACCCAATATACGCTTGCGTACTGAGATATACACGCGCATGAAAATATAATCATAGCTCCATACTCTCTTACTTCAACAATCATTGACTTCATACACAGAGATAAACACAAATGTCTAGCCAGGATTCAGCTCAGCCTCCTCTCAAGAAGCAGAAAACAATGCCAGAAGAGCAAGACGACGCATCGGACACATCTCTCTCCAAGATCGTCATCAAGAAAGGTGACAAGATGGAACGTCGAGTGGACCAAATACTACGAGGAGTCGTGGAGAAGAAAGAACAGACTCTGCTAATGGCCTCGGGTGATGCTCTCCAGAAACTCGTGGGGATCGTCGAAATTGTGAAGAAGAAACTGAGTGGGAAGGAGGACAAGTACGAACAGTACAACAAGTTGGACGTGTTTGAGACGATAACAAAGAAGAACGAACTGTTGGACAAGACTGTGAGGACTACAGTGTTGTATGTGCTATTGCAAAGAGTACAAGAGGTTGACCCAGAGTTTAAGGAGTGGACGAGACAACCCATATAATCTAACGATTAATACAATACTCATTAAACATTAACTAAACACCGGAAGAACCAAACTTCTTAGCCCAATCATCAAACTCTGACAAGTTTTCTTTGCTGACACTCGGACGGATGTAATTCAACGACGCGACAAAGTCCTCTAACCCAATGGGTCTGATTTCACTCTTTGCAGTGCTCAATAACTTATCACCAAGTGATCTGAGAGGACCCATTGCGGCATCTTTAGCCAAAGCGGTGATATCACTTCCTGAGAATCCATCCGTGAGTTCAACAAGTTTAGCCTGGTCTTTATCATCGAGTGTATGCTTCTGGTGGGCTAAGAGCTTTGTGATTTGTGCCAAACGAGTCTCTGGCTCGGGTAATGGGATGTATTGTCTGCGAACAAATCTTCTTCTCGCAGCTTCATCAATAGCCCAAGGTAAATTAGTAGCAGCAAGCACCAATACCCTTTGTAAGTCTTCACCTGTGTCCTTGCCCGCGGCAGCGTGTGTTAGATCTGACCACTGGATCAAGAATTCATTCTTAATTCTTCTCGAAGATTCATGTTCACCACTTTCATTTCTGGCACTTAACAACGAATCGATCTCATCGACAAAGATGATACTTGGACTCAATTTTTTAGCTAAAGTGAACAATGCTCTAACGAGTTTTTCACTCTCACCAAGATACTTCGAAGTCAAAGAAGATGCACTAATGGAGAAGAAAGTACTCTTCGATTCAGTAGCCACTGCTCTCGCGAGCATCGTTTTACCAGTACCTGGAGGACCAAACAACAACATACCCCTTGCCGGCTCTCTCAAACCCGAAAACAAATCAGGACGAAGGAAAGGGTACACCACTGTTTCTTTCAAAGAATTCTTGGCAGTTTCCAAACCTGCAATATCATCCCAATGGACCTCATCACCACGGACGACAATTTCGTTGAAGATCTGTTTAGCGGCAGCGTAATCAATACCACGACAATCCTCGATGATTTGATCCTCCATTTTTTCACGAATCTCCTTCTCGGAGAGTTCCATCTCATCAACGGAACCTTCCTCAGATGATAAAGTCTCTGTGTCTTTAGAGTCACGTGCAGGTGATTGAGAACGGGAACGAGATTGTGGTGGTGGTTTTTGTCTGGCTTTAAGCGTTGCTGGACTTGGTTTGCGAGCCACTGGTTTAGCAGTTGGTTTCGTCACCGGTTTAGTAGGCTTCTTAGTTGTTGAAGTCATCGAGGCACCAGCAGATCTTGTTCCCGGGATGGTCTTTGATGATGACGTAGGTTTGATACCTGGTCTCGTTGGTGCTGGCTTGAGGGTCTTCGTCTGTGGGAGACGTGTAGTTGAAGCTGCTTTCTGTTGAGATGGTAACACTTTACGAGGGGTAGGTCTCACTTGTGCAGATGGTTTTCTTGTTGTCGTGGTTGCAGACAATGAATGTTTAGGAGTTACAGATGAGGATGAAGATGAAACACCAGCAAATGGATCCAATTTCCTCGGCGATGTCGATAACCTCTTGTCATCCACTTGCAAGTCATTCAACTGTGAAGCGAGGTCCTCGTTGGTTCTAGATCTTGACACCTTGGTCTGTTGACCAGAGGCTTCCAATTGTCTCAATGCATCTTCCCTGACGTTCTGCATATCAAAATCTGCAAAATCGTCTTCGAAACTCTTATCAAAGATATCCATCTCTTCACTTTTCCTAAATTTGGTCTCACCGATGCTCTTCGAAGTTGTCCAATTTCTACTAGTCAACGAATTGGAACTGCCATTGACGGCATTAGCAGCAATCTTAGACATATCTGAAGGGCGACCGGCATAGTTCTGTTTACTGTTGAACCTGTGCGGCTTATCCTGCCTGAGCGTCTTCAGTAATCGTGGTTTCTGCACGGGCTCTGCCTGTTGGCGCCTCACGGTGAATGACTGTGGAGTGTTGCTCCTTAGTGTTGGAACTGAATATGTCGATGAAGACTGTTGATAAGACACCTGTTGTGGCACTGAAGCTTGTTGTTCGTTGTACAGAGCTTCGACTCTATCCAAGTGTTCCAGGCCTTTGGCCAGTAGCTCTTCGATCCCCTCACGGATGTAGAGCTCATCTGCCGAGTAATTGTGATTGGAGAAGGACTTGTTGATAACGTCCATCTTGAAGAGGATGTGGGTCTGGAGCGACTTCCAGCCCTGGACAGCGAGCTTATACTCGCCTTTCTGCTCAGCAGCGATGTTGTAGATGGTCTTATTGGCACTCTCGTTGTACAACTCCGTGAGCTCGTCGATTGGCGCCGTCGGCCTCTTCCTGATGAAGTTCATATGAAATAGGGGTTCTCTGATGAAACGGTATTACTTCAATTCGAAGAAGTGAAAAGAGATGAAGAGAAAAGAACCAAAAGAGATGAAAAGAAGAACCGAGATGTTATAATGCAGACTTATAAGGTCATGGACGTTAAATAGGCGCAGTTTTGGACTCGGAGATGATGAGATGACGCGTTTGGCGCGGGGAGATAAAGATCTGGGCGTTTAAAAGGTGTTCAAAAGGCGGTTTCAAAAGCCACAAATCGGTAATATGGTGTATGTGGTCACGTGCAGTCGAACAAGCGTATCAAAAAGCACTGGAAACGAACAAAAATTGGTGATAATCGCGTGTTTAAAGCTGGAGGCACTGTTGACAAGTCACCAAAACTGACCGCTCAGGGAAAAAAATAACAACAACTTTCGCGAACCCGTTTTATGTGGTAGGGGCAACAGGCCATAGCCCCTTCTACATATACATTTTTGGTGTTATATGGTGGATCTGGAGTTTTTGTGTGATAGGGAAGATTAACTGGAGTATGTGAGGGATACCTGTCGATTTGGTGCCTTTTTCCATAGAAATTTTGGCTCTCAAAGCGCTCTCCAGTGGTTTGTGAGTATCAAGGGACATCATGAAGCCCTTTAGCACAGCCCTGTCCATGTGACCAATTATTATGTGAATCAGTAGGAACTATGGAATAGAAGGTGGATGACAAGGCAGTAAAGATGGAAATTCATTACCCAAATACTGACCTCATACTGTTTGCAAAACACTTATAACTATATGACGGGGAAAGCCTTGCTTAAAAACAAGGCACTCGCTTGCAAGTGAATAGGGGAAGGTGATGTCTTCGTATGACAGTTGTGGAGGCAGTGTCATTGACCACAGATCTTAGAACCATGCCAAGCCTCTATGGCTTTATTCCTGTCACTATTCACACACAATAGCCGGTGATTTTGTATTGTATAATGAGATAGCCGAAGAGCATACAATGATCTTTGAAGATGTCATGATGATAACCCACATACCAGAAGTGTTCCGGCCATTTCTACCTATGTTCAAGTATCCGGTTCAGAAGCCTGATCTATCTTATAAATCATTAGCGGAACTCCATCACGTCTCGGCCTTTCCAGCGGAAGTATCCACTTTAAAGATCGGTCATATGCGGGAAGCTGAGCTTCAAATAGCCTCGTGGGCCAACGCTGATCTTTTCACCCAAATGAAATTACAATTGCCCCGTGTGTTCTCCCTTCTTCGTGAATGACACAATACACAGGGCTTATAACATAGTGCGGGGCCCCGTCTCACCAGGCAATTGGAACCCCCTTCCAAATGAAAGGGGCCCCTGTCTTCTAGCCTTTCTGGCAAAAGGTCCGCAACATAAAGCCCACCTCTGCAGAATGGTCGGTGACCCAAGCCTCCGCGCGATCTTCATTACGATATCGTGCATCGATGTTTCCCAGATTAGCAACGTCGTTTCACACTGAGACGTCTGTTCATGTGGCTTTGCGTAGATCTCCTCCAGCCGGGCATCGCCCCTTGCGTCTAGACGTTGAGGTCCCACACAGATCTCGGCTCGCTTCCTTAAGAGGGTGCCATAATCTGTGTGGCTCTTCTCAAGTATAAAAGGCACAGTTGTTCCCAGGTCTTTGCCTACATTTTATCTTCCTTCTTCTGTAAACAGTATAAAAATGCAGTACTTCGCCATCCTCGCTCTCTCCGCTATTGCCTCCGCTGGTATCGCCGCTCCACCTTCCGAGTCCGGTGCTCCAGCTTTCAGTTACTTCCCTTCTAACGGCACTACTTCCTGTCCACCTGGGCCAGCTCCATCTTCTGCTGCTCCAGAGTCCTTCATCCAAGGTGCTCCTCCAGCCCCAACTGAGTCCTCTTTGGCTGCCCCATCCGGTGCCCCACAGAGAGTCCCAGGTGAGTCTTTCTCCCACGTCAACGGTACCACCATCTTGGCTCCAGCCTCCGCTTATTAAATATGAAATTTATGAAATTTATGGGGATTGAATCCCTGATTATATAAGATAGATATGAATGAAAACACTTTGCAGGTCACTTTTTCAATTTGTAGGTTTGTATACCGTTGATTTGCACCGTTGAACTAGAGATTCGAGATCTGTGATTGGCGGGGATCCTCGGTCAATTTACTCAGTCGATCCATACAATAATGTAATTAAAAACCTCATACCAGATGAGATAGAAATATATTAACCACAGAATGGAATCATGTAACCTTTGTCGAAAACAACACTCTTACAATCGATGTATGTCATACCTGTGACGTTCAACCCCCAAACATCACGTAATAGTTCCATACAAGTCTTGATACACTCCTTTTTGCTCTTGAGATAGAGCTTGTCCAATTGCTCCGTGTACCATTTACGTCTTTTCTGTGAAACGATATCACAACCAAGGATGAACAAAGGACAAACAAACACAACACTGTTCTTCAACTCTTCTGCACTCAACTGGTCAAAAGTCTCGAATAACAACTCGGCATCATGGAGTAACTCTTTCACTAATAACACAGTTTTCGGTGTCAATGAGTTAAATCTGAAAACCATTTGATAAAGCGATAACAACGACGCACGTAATGCAAACAGGTACTGGACACGATATTTTTTTTTCAAATGACCATAATCTATCGTTTCAAGGCTTTTCAAAATCTGTTTAGCGAGTTTTTCACTTCGTGAAACGGCATATTCCAGGTTTTGAACAGACATCGTTTCGTAATCACCGAAATGTGGTGTATCGTTTGTGTTTGCAAAATATGAAATTCCGGATAAATTGTGCAATTGGAACACATTGGCATAATAACGTAACAGTTCTTTGATATCACATGCACATAGGTCTTGACGGAAGTTCATGTTCTCGTAGAATTGATAGTGGTGTTTAGCATCGAGTAAATATGAGAAATCCATAAGATTTACCACTTCGTGAGTTTCAAATGACTCGGGGCAAAAGGATAACATACCCATACATAATGAACTCGTGGCAACTCTCAATAGACACATCCCCGTTAGTGTGGATGCAAGTTCTTTGACACCACCACGGAATTTGATCAAGTTGTGTAATAACACCAGCAGTTTACGTGATAGAGTAGATCTATGGCCGAGAACCAACTCAACGTTCAACAACAGGATCGTTAACATGATTGTATGATCACAACAGAGTGATGATATGTTCGTTAACCGTTCTTTCAACTCTGTGAGCACCTGGAGTTGTAAACGATGCATGTCTTCTTTCAACACCGAAAGCATATCATCTGGATTCTCTTGCATCCAATGATAATAACCAAGAAGCATCGATGCTTTCAAAACGGTGGCGTTTCCTGCAATGAGTGGTAACACCACCGAGAGGTAAGACCTTGGAACGGGGTCTTTGTTGTCTGTTGATGAAGGCGACGGTGTCGCTTGTTGTTGTTCAATGACACATTTGTCCAATGGTGTGATACCACAGAATTGGTCAAACAGTGCAGCGGAAATGACCTCGTTGAATGAACCATCACCAATGACTTCACAGAATTTCCTTTTACCATTTTCTAAAGTGATCCCAGCTTTCTCAACAAAGTAATCTTTGCTCAAATTCTGAACGTCGATGAAGAAATCAGCTTCCTCGATGGACTTTATAGAGCACGAAGGTCTCTTCTGATCCGGGCTCTCTGTGCTCACCGAGTAACCATTGCCTCTCAACACATCGATGACGTCTCCATTGCGTTGATCGTTATCCAAGAAGGACTTCACCTCGCCGAGTGCCAGACTCAACAACTTGGCAGGGTCCTCCGTCGTACCTTCGAGACTTTGGATCCTTTGAGAACTGCACAAAAAGTCAACTAAAGAGATTTCCTCGGGGATCTTGAGTGTATCGGGGATAGAGCTTCTCTCCATTGCGTCATTGAACACAGGCTCGTCTTTCGAAGGTTTGGGCAGGTATAACTTGGCCATGTTTGTGAACCCGATGTTGGTCTTGGCACAGTTCATCTTATCACCATACGTTTTAACCCTGTTTATCACCGAAATGAGAGACGAGGTGGTGACATTGGAACCTTTCAAAGAAGTGTGGCAGAAGCTTGCCCTTCTCGTGGGCGATGGCTTACTCACTTTCATGTCTTTATGTGTTGTTGTTGGATAGCTCATACCGTTTTGAAAGATCAACGTATCTTCAGCCTCTGGCCCGTTATAATGAACGATCTGGATACCGTCATTCTTCAAGACACAAGGAATGCCCTTCTTTTGACAATAATCACAACGTTTACTGTTCTCCTTCAAATCACACCTTTTCTTACGACGACGACATTCGTCACAACGACGAGCTTTCAACATTTGTTAGATAAGGCACTGCCGGCTGTTATATGCAGGGGTAAACAGGTAGATACGACAAGGTGCTCGTTTTAGCATGTAATTGTGCAATTGCTTTATAAAAAGAGTACAAAAGAGTAAACAAATTGTTGATCCACAATTTGATACTACGGAGATCTTTCCCAAATCAGCCTATCTCTTTAAGATCGGCTTTCGTCTTCCGCCACTCGCTGTAAACTGCACTGTGGGTGGCGGAGATTTATGGTGTCCGGGTGTTTTGTGCCTTCGCCTGCGCCTGCCATATCACATTTTGTCATGTGACCCCCTCTTCCCATTCATTGTATCTGTGTATTTATTAGTTTTAAAAGGTTGCCCACATGTCCCAATTGGAGCGCTAGTTGGACACCTCTAAGTCAGGGCTCGAGGTATGCCTGTGGAATATTGTACTGGAGATTGCAGTTGTTGGATGGAACCATCACCCGCAGGCACAAGCTGTGCTGATATTCAAGACTGAGATCAGTAGTATGAATTAGACCTTCATCGGGTGTGTTAAACCGAACTTCACGATCCCCTTGATGATTATAGACGGCTTGGGATAACGCCGAAAGCTGTGTTCTGCTGTGCGTCGTAAAAACCCGGACATCGGGAATATCCACCCGGACACCAACTTTCATATGGTCAATATCAATGGGTCAATTATTGACGAATTAGGTGGAATTTAGAGGCCAATCTGATATTATACGTGAAGTTGTCTATATCTGTCATTTTCATAGACTTTTGACCAATTTAATTTTTCAAAAGTAAGTCACAAGAAGACATTTGATTTTTCCAGATACTATTCTTCACTCTATTTTCTAATGAAATCATGATTTAATTGGACATGAAACAGATAAATATTCAGCCCAGTAGCAACAAAGAACCACACAAAACTTTTGGTACGATGATTTCTATGTTGTAAAACGACTAAATAACCTAATATAGTGGTCTTCAGATGATGGCCTTCCGCATTGGGAGAAATTCCGTTTTCGGACATTTTACTAACCGCGAATAGCATCTAGGTACGTCGTCATGCATATATGTCTTTTAACACTTCGTGATTGAGAAACTCACATTCAATGAAGCCATTACAAAAGAGTACTATATTGATTGAACTAACGATTTGAAGGTTATAGGCCACTCAATGGTCCAGATTCCCGGGTAGATGCTAGGGCATGGGCCGGGCGCGCGGACAAAAAAAGGGGGCAACGCATCCAGGACAGAAAACACATAGACTATATATCTGGGTGAAGATTCATGGAAGTTTGTTTGTCTGTAGTCCCTCATGTCAAATCCTCATTGCGATAGGACAATGAACAACTTCCAATTCAACCTTGAAGTGCTTTGTGGGATTGCTTCCCACTTGGACGTCTTCACAATCCAGTCCTTCATTAAAGCCATTCCAGAACTGAAGAAACACACGATCCTGATCACTGACCATGAGTTCAACTATGGAATCTTCTTCAATGTTCCAGGTGTTGACAAGTATCATTTAGAGGCTGATCCCAAATGCAAAGTCATCAAGGAGGTCACCCATCCCCTTTATGAGCAGCAAAAACTTACTCATAGGATCAAACTTATAGAGTGTCTTTATACTCAGACACAGGAAAACTTATTGAGAGAGACTTCTATCGGTACACTGGCCACGCATCAACCGATTAAGTTTGATTCCACGTCATTTGTCTTCTTATACCCAGATTACCAAGTAGATCAGGATGTAAATATTGACTTGGGTTACAGATTGACTTGCAGATCTCCACAGACAAAATGGTACATTGGCTACGCAACATACCCTTCAAAAGACCCAAGGGTTGGGCTGTTTATGTGTGAGTATGGTGGAATTAAGAATTCTGACGATCAAGGTCTTGAAGCTGAGTGGAGAGATTGTACCCAGAATATAATGACGTCAGAAACGTTGCACATGGCCTCTACAGGCTTATCCTTTGAAAATTTGGGCACTTTACGCATTGAGAACACACATTCGGTCACTCACCTTGACCTCCCAGCTCTGACCGAGCTTACAGTAGTCTTTCCAAAGCCTCTGGAGGGGCAAGAGTTGAGTTTCATCACAGCTCCTGGTGTGAGACAGTTAGTTATTCACTATCAAGGGATCATCCCTTCTATACATGACAACACAATTGGGACCAAAGTCGTCTTACATCCAATGTATACCCAGCTAAATAAGGAGCAGCCTGATCTTGCTGCAAAATACAATGAAGGAGTACAAAGAGAGATGTCGCGCCTCGAGATCACTGACGTTTCATCTGTTGTCGACCACACCAGTGGGAAGCAGATCAGCTATTCACATCCACAAGACTTTTCATTTGTGAGACGATTCCACGCAGTTTATCTAAGGGGTGTGCCGACGTCCATTATCAACGATGTTGACTTCTCCGATGTCGAAGTTATCTCTTGGAATCCGCATGGGAATGAATCCAAGGGAGATTACGAGTTGAATTTCCCTGATTGTAAATTTCTAACCATCCAGATTGACGAGGAGTCTGTCGTTGTACCTCCCGTGGTGGCTCCAAAGTTAAAATGCTTCAGAATGTTGGTTCTCGCTCTTCATGCCGATCTGAGAGAGCTTTGGAGATCGTTCGGTGCTAAAACCGATCTCTGGCAAACTTCCAAAGTGCTCAAAGATCCTGGACTTTACCAAGTGTGTCCTGGAAGGGAGCAACCAAGGTATCTATTGGCACGCTCTGAATGGAAATCACTTCTTAGAGGCTATAAAGATGGTGCCAAATTCATCAGGATGCATTTATCAGGATTCGAGATGCCCTTTTTAACGGTGGGCAAAGAGGAGGACCTTTTTGAATCACTTCCATCTCTGGGTGCCCTCAAGTTTACTATCAACCCGCTCATTACAGAGACACCTGGCCCGGAATTCCGAGTTGAGGGCTTCAAATTGGCAGCTGCTCTTCGGAGCACTTTCATAACGACTACCTTTGCAGAAGAGCAAGGTGTACATATCTATCCCTGCTTTATAAGTTCTGCTTTGGAGAAGCAGTGGTTTGGTGCCCAGCCCAAACTAAACATTGCATTTGGACTTGACCCACTCAAAGCCTTCTGGACCATCCACACTCAGGCTTTGAACATCAGTTGCTCTGGAGTTTTTGGAGGATGCTTTGCAAATGCGTGGGGGTGTGACTTACCAAGATCTCCTACTAAACAGTGGTTTGACCAAGTCATAAAGAAGTACGGAGTTGACTTCAAAGAGGAAGGCGGTGTTCATGTTGAACCGGAATTGATGCGCCATATCTGGACGCTTAACTTCCCGGATAAGCTAAATTTATCAGTGATAGATAAAGTGAGCCCGGAACAGCTTGAAGCTAGCGCACTTAAGACCTTGCACTATCACCCAGCAGCAATTCTGTTCCACAGATTGAACGATAAGTTACAATACGATACTAAGCCGTTCTTCCCAAGACCAATTAAAAGCAACTATGGATTCTGGGTGTATTTTGACCTGTTAGATGGAGGGGATGGGTCATTTTGGGATGAGGATGATTTTGATTTTGATAGTGATGATGATGATGATGATGATGATGATGATGATGATGATGATACTTATAGTGATTTATTCTCCAACTAATCTATACGTGTTGATTTATATTGTCATAACTATAACGCTTCGACATGAAAGCTGTCAACTAAATATATTAGAGTTACTTGCCAGGCTAGCTTCAACGAGGTAAAAAGACGTCTTAATGTCAATCATATACGTAGTCAGACAACAACTTATGGCGTACAGAACTGAGGAGGCTTTCTATCAAAAAGCAGTTACCAGTGATGTCAATCGACTGCTCTCGTTTTGTATATCGGCCTCTCGGCCGAAAGCCGGGGGTATCTGCAAGGGGGTTTTTGTGTCACTTTCCCTCGCAAGCACCTCTGCCCACGGACACAAACTGAATCACATCAACCGTCCCAGTCATAGAAACATCATGAAAGGGGAGGATTCCACTATTATTCTGCTACAGTTAAAACTAAAATTATTGCTGCTAAAATGAATTTTCAAAACGTCAACGAATTCAACTTCCTTTATGCCAACAACCAAGAGCAGTTAGCAGTTCTAGAAGAGTTGATCAATTTTGACGGTGATGAAGATGTTGGTAATGAAGTTGAAGAGAATCCACCTGCTGCTGCACTGCTAAAGATGGAATCTAACAAAGAGTTGGTTTTTAAAGAACCCCAGAAAGCTCGGGACAAGATTCGTCAATGGCTCTCAAAGAAAATGAAGCGTTACGATAAGCCTCCACAGCTTAATCAAGCTCAAACGAATGTGGTAAGAGAACACAAACTTGATTCCCTCGCAATCATCCACAATTTGGGTAATGTGAGACACTTCACCAAGGTGGAAAGTTACATTCGTGATATCGAACAAAGATCTGTGAGAATTAAAAACTCAGGGTTACCAGGGAACTTACAAGCTCATTTCTACACACAAGATCTCTGCTTGCTTGCTAGTCTATGTTGTGCCATGGAAATGTCCCCACCTAAGAAATTGAAAAAACGTCTAGTGAGGGAATTGCGTGAGTTGAACAGGCAGATGTGAAGTGATCTTTGATGTTAATCTTTTCTACATATACATCTTACTTTCCCATGAGACAATTATAATTTGCAAAGTTGTCTACTCCGCTCATGACGCAGCTTGTTTCCCCACTAATTCTTCCACTTCCACATATTTTTATTTCCCTTTCTTTCTCCATTGATTGCCGGCAAGAATTGAATCTTTTTACACCATGATGGTACCACATTATCATGTCTCCATTGCCTCTATGTTTGTTGTTCACTCTAAAGTATTGACTTGATGTTTCAGGACTAAGGGGGACTGGACTTTGATGATCAATAAGTCTTTTTTTTTTTCATTCTGCTGTCAACCTTTCTCCACCATGATTCTTGCCCGGCATTTAACGTTCTCTTTGTTATACACTTCTTTTGCATCTGCTTTATTGATCCATGAGCTAATCTCTTTGTCTGTGAATGTGACAGTATAACTACACCCCCGATTAATCAAGTTATTTTTTAATCGGACCGGCTATACACTTAGCTCACTTTTGTTCCATATATTGAAAACCAACAACTGATATTGCACCAACAATGCCAGTTGTTTTGAAACTCCTTAAATTTCTGTAGCTTTATATTAGACCTTCCGCATTAGGAAACCTTCCGTTTACGGCCATTTCCCAAACATTTACGCGAATTTGTATATTTTTGGACAAGTTGTCAAAAAGCCCCTGCGAAGCACCTTTTTCCCTTACAATCAATCAATCAATTACCAAATTAAGTAAGAATGTCCTTCTTCCAGAACATCTCCAAGAACTTGCAGGCCGGCCTCACCGAGGCCGTGAAAGAGGGCCAGAAGCTGTCCTCGGAGCTGACCCCGCTCGCCCAGAGAACTGCCCGTCAGTTGCAAGAGCGTCTTGGCCAGACAGATGACATCTCCCAATTGCCTCAGGAGTACACCGATTTGGAGAAGAAGATCGACACTTTGAAGACCGTTTACTCCAACTTGCTCTCTGTGACCTCTACTTACGAGACGGAGGCCTACGATTACCCTGCCAACCTCAAGGAGTCCGTCACCGAGATCTCCAAGACAATCTCCACAAAAGTTGAGAAACTCGCCTCTGCACGTTCCACCTCCGAGGCACAGGCAATCCTCATTGCCCAGAACCCTCGTGCACAGCCAAAGACGCTTAACCACGCGCTGTCCACCGCTACGAACTTGTCCGCTCTCAAGATCCAGCAACAATCCACCGATGACTCCTTCGACCTTATCGCCCAAGGGCTTACACAAGTTGGCCAAACAGAGGCAAAGATCGGCGAGGCAAGACTCCAACAGGATAAACTCATCCAGGGCAAAGTCAACGACCAGTTCAAAAAACAGTTGAAAGAGAACTTGAGCCGTGCCGATAAAGCCCGTCGTATCGTCGAGAACAAGAGATTGTCCTATGACGCCGCTAGAGCCTCTTTGAAAGCCGCTAAACCGGAGAAGGAGGCAAGCTTAAGAGTTACACTGGAGACTTTGGAAGACGAGTTCGCCGCTGCCACCGAGGATGCCGTTGCCATCATGAAACAAACCGTGGAAGGTGCCAGTGTCCTAAGTGAGTTGTCGGAGTTCATCACTGCGCAATTGGCTTATCATAAGGCCGCTAGCGAGTTGTTGGAACAGTTGTTGCCTAGTTTGCAGAACTTGAGAGATGATGCCGGTGGTAAGGTGTTGTCTGACATTGAGGATGCTGATATCTGATGTCTTAGGTTATATATTCATTTTTGTTAGCTT
This sequence comes from Petasospora amylophila, assembly GCA_030557155.1. NCBI lineage: Eukaryota > Fungi > Ascomycota > Saccharomycetes > Phaffomycetales > Wickerhamomycetaceae > Petasospora > Petasospora amylophila. The sequence goes on along the minus strand of JAKTVK010000211.1, from coordinate 122,545 downwards.
TTATCTACGTCATTTGCTTATCTGGATGTACTCTTGCTAGATATATAGTCATAATTATATAGTTATATGGACATAGGACAACCTATGAGCCTCAAAAGGGGTCACGTGTGATAAGGCATGGAGTCACGTGTGTGGTGCATCGCCATGCGTTTCGCACTATCTACCGATTTCAATTTTTAAGCGTACATTACAAGCATTAATGAGTCATCTCCTTATAATGATCCATTTCCTAAGTCCAGATCAAAGTCATCATCTTCATTATCATCATCATCATCATCATGGTCATCAGAGCTCGAACTTCTTGGGTAAGGTGTACCGGGACGCTCTGCTACATTGTGTCTTGGTCTCTTGATATCCCTTTCAGTGAATGGGAATGGTGTTGGAGGTCTCTCCGAGGCTCTCTTCAGACCCCTTCTTGGATCTTGACCTACTTCATCTTCAGCATCAGTTAGTGTCCCATCGGTACTCTCAGTAGATTCATCATCATCACCTTCTTCTTCTTCATCTTCTTCTTCATCATCATCATCATCTTCATGGAGTTGGTCAATGAACTCTGCATTAGCCAAAAGAGTCTCAGAATCATCAAAGTTGTAGAAACTTGGTGAATCCACGGAGTCGTAACCATCATCTGAAGACTGCTCAAGCTCTTCGGAATTCTCATCATCGTCCTCTTCATCGGACTCAAAGAGTTGTTGAAAGTCACGGATATCATTTAAACGTTCTTGATAATTGCCAACCAAATTGACTAAGTTAGTTTGGCTGTCAACCCACACTGGTAGACTTCTTGTAAGATCAGGTGTACCATCGGCATTCAAGAAAGGGTGGGCCACGGTTCTTCTTGGGCGTCTCCCCCAATAGTTGTAGATACTCTCCTCGACAATGACAAACTGTCTTGGAATCAAAGGGTTGATGTTATCCCTTCCTGAATATCTATGTGTCTCTTCAGCCAAGTCAACGTTGGAGTGGTTTCGGTTGGTGATGTCTTTTAAGAAAGCTCTCATTGTGTTTGTGTGTGATGCGAAAGTGGACAAAAGAAGAATAAGTGATTGGATCATTTCATACTTTTTATATATCTTGGGAACTTTTTGGTTTTCTGTTCGCCCAAAGGGGAAATGGTGAGGGAGTGCAAATTGAGCGGAAATTTTTTCAGACCCCTTGGTTTTTCTGGTCACGGTCATTAAATCTTCTCACATTATTACCCAATTGGGCCAGAAACCGAGAAAGTTATTGTTGAAACCGAGTCCGCCCCCTACGGAGTCATTCATATATGGTACCTACTGGCTTGTATCAACTAATTATTCATTACATTACATATGGCTTGACCGCGACAGGTGCGCTCTCATACCCGTTTGCGCCTGCATATATAGATTTGGAAGGCAATCAAAGACTTCATCCAAGATTGAATCCTCATCCTCATCATCCTCATCACTGTCTTGCTTCATCTCATCCAACACTGCTTGTTCCATCTCCTGTTTACACTTACACGTGTCGGTGGATGAACCTCTCAAGTCGGAAATCACAGAACAGATGGCATGACCCCAAGTCTTTCTTGGATGGTAGTAGTTTGGTGTGTATACAATGATAAAGGCATTCATTGGGTGCATATCCTGATCAGTGGCCTGAACTTCTTCACTCTTCATGAGCTTGTGTTGTAAAGTCTCACCGGTAGCCGGGTCACTGAAGAAGATCTTAACAAGGTCTTCAAGGGGCAAAGCAAAGAAGTCTGGATCGTAATTCAACTTGATACAAATCAGCTTTCTTGGGTGGATGAATCTTTCAGGATCTGTCAAATCCTCATCAAGGATTGTATCACCTTTATAAATGCCTTCTTCGTAGACATATGACTGATTAGACACACAGGTGTCAATCTTTTCGTGATAAGCATCACAGATAGATTTCGGAACATTATAAGAGCACCAAAGCGTCATTGCCAAATTATCTAAGTCGATATGACCTAAGTTTTGCTGAATCTGAGCATGTCTGTGAAGTCTCCTCTTTGCCTTCTCATAATGACGATGGTGACAGTTGCAAGGTCTCGGATTCGTCACACGATCTTTGATGTTGGCAAGGAATGCAAGATCAAAGGCAGATTTGTCACGGGCTTTAACTGCATCAATGACTTCTTGATTAACGTTCTTCTCACAACATTTCTTTTCAAGTGCAAGATCACAGAACCAATTGAAGTCTTCTTCATTCTCCGGTCCCAGAAGTTCGGGACACTTCATGATGTCATACAAACCACACAAGGTCAAAGTGTCTTTGTCTTGATAGTTGTGTTTAAAGCTTCGATTGTATTCAAGATTTGAATCAGTCTCATACTCCTCGTTCTTTTCGAGATCGAATCTCACTTTTGTCTTTCTGATTGACTGGACGTAGTATTCAGTTTCGATAAGACTAGGGGAGCTGCGTCTCTCGGTCTTGCGACATTTAAAGCGTGCCATGGTGGTATTACGGTGTCGTAAGCTAATAGCTGGTGTTTATTAAGAAGTATAGAAGCAGGAAACTAATAACTGGGGGAAATCTGGCTTTTAAGTGATTTCCAGTGGAAAGTGAGAAGATTAATCTTCTCGTGTTGTCAGTGGGTCCAACCAACTTTTGTAGTGAACATCTGAGCACCCCCTTAATAATGAGCACATCAGATACCACAAGCTCCAATATCGGGTAAAGGTCTACCCATCAACTTTTTCACCTTGAGCTCGAAACCTTTAACATCGCTGACCATAACTGAATCGATCAGCACACGCAACATGTCTTTTTCCTTCGAGGTGAAGTCCTTTTGAAGAATGTAGTCTAGCTCCTCTTGCATCTTACACTTTTCCATTGTGTGACGTCTTTCCACAAATTCTCTCAACAGGTCAATTTTGTAGTAGATGGGGTCCCTGATCTGCTTAGAGGGGCCTTTCCTGTCGTAAATACAGGCATGGTAAGTCTCCCCTTCGCAGATTTGATCATCAAAGCTGACACTCTTGGAAGCTTTCACATGTGATGTCTTTAGTATAGACTTTTGGATTACTGGAGCACAGATTCTAGGAGCGAATTTTGGTTTGTAGTGAGTGAACAAGTTGAAGACATGGCGCGACCATATGATGCCGGAAATGGAGACGTTCTCCCCTTTTGAGTCCCCAGCTGGGAAATAAGTGTACATGCTTTCTCTTCTGATCATTTGTGTGTATTAACTGAATACATATAGACAAGAAAGAAAACATAGTGCCCGGGGGTTTTATAAGGGGATCGCTGACAGAAATGACCGGGACAGAAACTCCACTGTTTAGCTCGTGGTGTAAAACGCAGAAAGCTTCTCGCAGTGAGAGAATATAGCACCAATGTAACTAAATACTCTGACTTTAAACACCACAAAACAATAAAAACACTGTAAATACACCGACCCTTTCCCCTTATGCGACCGGCGCCTTTACTTCCCGATTGGGAAGAGATCTTATCGCGCATACATCCCAATTAGGCAATTCTTGCCGCGGGACATTTGACGTATAAAAGCTGAGATCTCTCTGTATAAACACATCTTTCATTGACAGTCTCTTTATGACACAATGAGTGAATTCCCCGAGAGTGTTGTTATCATTGGAGCAGGCGTCTTTGGGCTCTCGTCGGCACTCGCCATTGCCCAACGTCACCCTTCAACCACGGTTCATCTCGTTGACAGGTTTGAACCTCCAGTGCCCGATGGCACTTCTGTTGATACGACACGTTGTCTCCGCACCGATTATAACGACCCTGTGTACGCTGAGCTGTCCAAGCAGTCCATGGAGATCATCATGGCCGATGGAGACATTGCACCGTTCTTCCACCAGTGTGGTATGTCTTTCATCTATGACGGTAACGATGGGGATAAATGGGGGAAACTCTGGCAAAGCTCGCTCGAATGTGCCAAGAGGATTGCCGGTGATGGATACATCGATATGTTCAGCAATCATAACGAGGTTTTTCAAGGAATCCATGGAGCTGAACCGGGGACTTTAGAAAGAGAGACATGGTGGAATGCTGGTTATCGTAACAGGGCAAACGGGTTTATCGATGCTACAAAAGCAGTGAAGGCTTACTACGAGAAGACCAAGAAGTTTTCGAATATCAAATCTGTGTTTAAGCCAGTGGACAGTATTGTTTATAAAGAGGGAACCAATGAGGCTAAAGGTGTTCAGTTCGAGGACGGAAGTATCATATCCTCGGATGTTGTGATAGTTGCAGCCGGGGCATGGAGTTGTAAGCTTGTCAATTTGGATGGTGTCACCAAACACTCTGCCATCGAAGTTGCATGGTATAAAGTCACCGAAGAGGAGTCCCGTAATTGGTCCAAGATGTCCATCACCACCAATTTATCCACTGGAATCAACCTTTTCCCACCGTATGAAGGCGAAATCAAGATCCTACGCAGATCAGCCGGTTATAAGAACACCATAACCGTTCCAGACCCAAATCCTTTGTCCGAAGGCAGTAAGACCATCTCTTATCCACGTACCATTGTGACTAACCCAACGGATTGGATCCCCGAGGATGCCGAATTGGCATTGCGTGAAAACATGAAAGAGATCATGCCACCATTAGCAAACAGAGAATTTGATCGTACCAAGCTCTGTTGGTTAACACAAACCACTACTGCCAATTTCCTCATTGATAACCATCCGGATTTGCAAAACGTTGTGTTGGCGACTGGTGGTTCTGCTCATGCTTGGAAATTTGTTCCGATTTTGGGTGATAAAGTTGTTGACTTCATGGAAGGCAAGTTGGATGAAACGTTGAAGAGGAAATGGAGTTGGTATGAGAAGATGAGTGCGGATGATAATGGCAGTGCACCAAGGATGCCCGGTGAACCTCAAGAAGTTGTTGATGTCATTAGGGTCAGGCCTACATAGTAACAAATCAAAATATAAATAAAGTATTTAAGCCTTCTGTGCCACGTTCTCTTCCATGGAGCTGGCACTGATTTTCTTTTCAAGCAATTCACCAGCGTTCTCGATGTGACCAGTTTCGGCCTTAACCTCGACGAATGCCTGTGTGGCAAGCACCTCTTTCTCAGTGACATAAGTAGCCCATTTTCTAGCTGGGATACCGAGGGCAAACAACTCATCGATCTCTTCGAAAGACCGGTGTGCCGGTTCTGGAAGGAAGAAGTAAAAGACAAAGATGGAGATAAAACATAATCCTGTGAAGATGTAATTGATCTTAGAGCCCATGTTAGCTTGGTCCGGGTTGAACATGTATGGTAAAACGGAGGCCCACATTGTGTTAAGGGCATTGTTTGAAAAATTACCAATGGATAAAGTCTTTGCTCTGAGGAAAACAGAAGAGAGTTCATTACCCAAGATGTATGGGACAGGACCGATACCAATGTTATAGATGAAGTTGTACATGACCAAGAACGCGGATGAAACTTTCATACCTGTGATGTTTGACTTATCCATTCCTGTGGAAGAAATGATCAAGTTGCAAATGGTGATTGCAATCATACCACAGATTAAAAGTCTACGACGACCAAATCTGTCAATCAAGAAGAACGAGCTGAGGACACCACAAACGGCCAAAGTTTGACAGCCACAAGTCAATTGGAAAGATTTCTGGGTGTCATAACCGGCAAGTTGGAAGTAATAAGTCGAGTAAGCAGAGGCAAAGACGACACCTGAGAGAGATTGCATGAGGAAAGAGAAGACAATGATCAAAGTACGTCTAATGTCTTTTTTCTTGAAACAGTCCAAATAAGTACCAGATTTGGAAGAGATGGCTTTAGCCTCTGAAACGGTGACAGCCATGAGTGCATATTGAGCTTGGACATCTGCCTCGTTATCAAAGATTCTTCTCAAGTTCTTTATGGCCTCGTATGGTCTATCCGTGGATAACAACCAATACGGAGACTCGGGCAAGAACATCTGGAGAGCAATGGAAGTACCGGCAAAGACCCACTGTGGGATGAAGATACCTCTGTAGGCCATGCGGGTGGTGTATGTCGACGTGGTGTTGTTAATCAACACACAGATGAAAGGGCCAATGGACATTGATAGAGCCAAGAAGGCAGCAGCCAAACCTCTGAGAGCCATTGGAGACACTTCGGAGACATAAGTGGAGCAGATAGCAGAGAGCATACCGAGGGCACAACCGTTCATCAACTTACCAACAAAGAAGACTTTAATAGTTGTAGCACAGAACTCAAGTGTGATCCAAGGAACGGATAAGATGGAGGCAATCATCAAGATTTTTCTTCTACCGAATCTATCCGAGAGCCAAGAGCCGATGATGAAGAACACTGCGGTGGTACCGATGGGGCCTGCAGTGAGAGCACTTTGCCAACCGGCGTCCAAGACATAACTACCTTCATATGCGTAACCAAAGTCTTTTCTAAACTGTGGGATGGAGATGATCATACCACCGGCACTGTTCTCGTAACCCCATAGGACCATCGTCCACACCGCGACGAAGATGTAGAAGACAACGTTCTTGTATCTCTTCGCAGCCTCCCATCTCGTGAGCTCGTGCTCGATCTTCTGCTGGGCGTGTGCGAGCTTCTCAATGTCGATGACTCCGGTGTCCCCGAGGGACTGCTCGTTGGAGAAAGGCTTGAACAGCTCCAGGAAGGTATATTCAATGCCCATTGTCTGTCTACAAAATCTATGGAACAAAAGGCATAAAAGTGGGATCTTCGGCCGGTTTTTAAATCAATTGACGTTATAGAAAGGTGGTCTGCGGGGAGAAGAAGACCCCCGGACCTCCGCGCCCCCAGGATTATGCACCCCAGCTCCAGGCTGAGCCTCCGGCTAAATCTTTAGGCCCTTCCAGTGAGTCCAGTGAGTCTTCTGAGTCTTCCAGTGAGTCTGACTCCAGGGAGTCTGAGCCCAGTGATCTACACAATGATTATATACACCATTGTATACATATATATATATATAACTTACCCTTCAATCGCTGGCAAATCCATACACTGTGTGGGCACCGGCTATCGGGCTGCGGCTAAATGGGCTCCCGTAGGCTTAGCGCGTTCCCGGGGCTCCCCACAATTTCGGGCAATCATTTGAATCATTTTGGCAATGAAATGAATCATCTGGGAATGAATCATTTGAATGATTCAAAGAGCTGAGAATCTCGGGTTAATTAACACCGATAAAACAGTAGAAATGCTACAAATCTCGCCGAGATCGGCGACCCCCTTATACTAACACCGAGACTCGCCGAGACACAACACCTTTTTTATAAGCTTACGTTTCTCCTCTTTCTTTACTTCTTATCCATAAGTCTTATCCATAAGCCAACACTATGAAGCTCTCTCTGTTGCTCACCTCCATGGTGGGACTCGCCTCGGCTCTCATCCCACCAAAAGACGTTAAACCTCGTGTCTTCGTCTTCTCTGACATCTCCAACGAACCAGATGACGCCGAATCCATCGTCCGTTTGCTTCTTTACTCAAACGAAATGGACATTAAAGGTATTGTTGCTACTACTTCTTATTGGTTGAACTACACAGTCCACGACGAGGACATTTACCCAATCATCGACGCCTATGGTAAAGTCCACTCGCAATTGCTCAAGCACTCTCCAGACTACCCACCAGCTTCGTACTTAAGAAGCATCGTTGCCGCGGGACACGGCGAGTACGGTATGCCAGTGCTGGATCTCCCACTCTCCGCCGGTGCCAAGTTGTTCCTCAATGCCGTTGATGAAACACCTGTTAACGAAACCCTTTACACTTTGATTTGGGGTGCTCCAAACCCAGTTGCCGAGGCTTTGAACCATGTACAAAAGACAAGATCCAAGGAAGAGTTGGACCAGTTCACCGAAAAACTCTTCTTGTACCAAATCTCTGACCAAGACAACACTGGACCATGGATTAGACAAACTTTCCCATTCATTAGACTCATCACTTCACTTACCGGGTTTAACCAGTATGGACATTGCACATGGACAGGAATGACCGGTGAGAGATACTACAACTATGATAAAGGTGGTCCAGATGGGTCCCTTGCATCAAACGAATGGGCTAATGAAAAAATTAGAAAATTTGGTCCATTGGGTGCCGCTTATCCAAATTACCTGTTTGCAATGGAAGGTGATACCCCTTCTACATTGTACATGATTCCAAATGGTCTTAATGACTTTGAACACCCGGAATACGGCTCGTGGGGTGGTCGTTACACCAGAAACGATTTGTCCGCTGTTCATAACAACTGGTATACCGATTGCCAAGACAGTGTTATTGGAATGGATGGTAAGAAACACACTTCTAACCATGCCACTATTTGGAGATGGAGAGAAGCATTCCAAAACGATTTCGCTACAAGAATCCAATGGACCATTAAGGAGTTTGACGAAGCTCCACATGCTCCAATTGCAGTGACAAATGGTTCCGATTCGGTGAAGACTTTTTACCAAGACGTCATTGCCGGTTCCACCGTGAAGCTTGATTTGTCCGAGTCTTACGATTTGAACAACAGATCTTTGAGTTTCAAATGGTTCCATTACAGAGAAGTGTCGTTGACCCAAGGTAACCCAATGGAAGTTCCAGAGATCCCAATTGTTCCAGTGACAAAAGATTCTTCCATTGTGGAAGTTACCCTTCCAGACTTCCACACGGCTTGTATCAACGCCTTCGGTAGACCAGCCGAGGATTGCAGAAGATACCATTTCATCGGTGAAGTTCAAAACGATGCCGGTGTTAGAATTTATAAGAGATTTGTGCTTCACATCGTTCCAGGTCCAAACGACAAGTTTGAAGGTGAAGTCGTCCTCGCACAGAACTTTGATGCCATCCCAGAAGCTTTCTTCTTCCCACATGACGAGTTGTAATTGTATGTAATAGACGGGTGTCATATTAACCATTGTAGTATTTGCAACGAGAAAAACCCATAGGCTATTTCTGCAAATGACATCATAGCCCAAAGGCACCGAAAATTTGCCCGAGATGTCATTACCCCGGAATTTCGCTGCATCTTTACCCCGGAAAACTGGGGTAGTGTGTTGCGCGTACCGATGTCGGAGTAAACATAACCCCGTTCATAGTAAAAAGTTGCTTTGGATTATAACGTGATTATCCTATGCGCTAAAAAGCCGTATCTTCTAATAGAATTTAACCGACATTGGTCTCCCGGGGGTGCATATGACTCTCCCCACACAATGATGTGACTACATTGATGACTCTATACACATATGCAAGCACATTGATTCATATCTGATTGAGCATTGGTGTTCGGTAGAACATGAAATGTCCATCAGCATTGTATCCTGTCTAACCGAGGCAAATTGCCGATCATGGCATCACTTCATACAGGCGTCACCGCTTATTCTTCGGTGCAGATCATGATCCTCTACGAGTTAATAACTTCTTGAAATGCCTGCATAGAGGCAGACCGAGCCTTATGATGATGTCTCCAATGTCATGATTGCTTTTAGGATAAGTTTGACTAGAAAACGAGAACATTTCTGGTGTTTGTATCCTGGGACAGAACAAAAGAGTGTGTACCCTTGACACGGCCTTAAATCCGGTTAAATCCGACATTAGCTTATTCTCAGTTTCTCTCGTCTGTGAGTTGACACCGTGAATAAGCTTTTGAATTTATGCAACTAAACAATGAACTTCTTTTGTTTATTAGTTTTATAGTGCAAATCTTCACAAGTTTCCGTGAAGCGCTGCAAACGACACCTAATTTTAGTAGCAATGAAAAGATCATCACGAAACAATAAAAAATGAATACACAATTTATTGTCCAGTGCTTTACACTCCCACGGTCTCTTCAAGACAATGACAACTGTAAATACTCCGGAGTCTACAAAAGTGTGGGCTCCACTACTCAGCCTCCCCAAGCAGAAGAAGAGAGTTTCCGGTCTGAAGGCAATCACAGTTTCGTTTTCTATTGAAACTGAAGAGACTACAGAGCTCGTGGTTTCAACACCATCACATAGAACTGCCTCACCGGTTTCACCGGCTTTGAAGTCTTCCTCGACAAGTGGTAAGGGCAAATGTGTGGTTAGGTTTGACAAGAAAGATACATACATCCCTTGTTTATCACCTTCGGAGTATAACAGAAGACCATATGGATTGTCAGAAGATTTTGATAGAATTGAAGAGTTTAGAGAGTGTCTATGTGCAAAGATCATTTTAAATTCTTCTAAAAAAGAAAATCCTTTGCTACGGGCAAGAATCCATTGTCATCATGGGTTCTTGGTGAGTGTTACAGAACGTCAAGTCACAGAAGGGAAATTCCATGAAGATTTTATGATGGTTGTTGAAGCATTTTCATTGGCTGAAACCATGGGTAGTTTTGAAGACGCGGTTAAGGAACACTTGGACAAAATGCAGCACACTTTTGCTTGTAATAACCACTATTTGGCTTTAAGAAAATGGAAGATGGATGATGGTTATAGAGGTATACTTACTGGAATGGGTGCTGATGAGGAAACACAAGGAAGCGCGGAGTCGAAGGATGTTGAAGAAGCAATCACGGACTGAAAAAGAGAGTCTATGAGGGAGTCCTAATCCTTTGAGACTATAAAACAACTATTAATAATAATTTAATAAACATTTGAAGACTTTTGCAGACGTTTCACCGTCTTGCGGTGCCTTCTGGCCAGCTGTGGTGGTAATTCAAGGGGTCGGCGCGCGCGTACTGTAATTTACTGGCCTTTTGACTGAAATCTTCTCACGCTTGCATACGAATTTCCCCTTTTGGCGGACAGAAAAGTTGAACTCGATTTCATATCTTGTTCTCAATGGAAACAAATAAAAAGGGATCGATTCCCCATTTCCTTTCTTCCCACTTACATATCCTTCCATCACACACACACACACACACATCACTTACTATACTTATAAGTCAGTGATACAACAAACAAACAAACAAACAACACACACATCAACTATGATTTACGACGACGAACGTAGCTATGGGGTCATCATGTCCTCAGAGACTAACACTGGATCTCAGTATCCTTGCAACACTGACGAGATCTTCCGTTATAGAAGAAAATATCTGAGAAAACCACTTACAGGTCAGCTGCTCCGTCTCAGATTAAACATCAACCAACTTGTCTCTCTTTCAAACCACATTGCTTATCTCTTGATGAACCCAGATGTCTGTCCGTTCGTCACTCAGGACCTTGTGGAATGTCACACAATGGTCAAAGAGCTTATCGCTGTTAAGAGAAGCCAATACGATACCATTTACGCTACCCTTTTCCCTACCGTGGATGTTTCTGAAGGTGAATTGATTGAGGTTGATGACTTCGTATGTGAAGGTGCCTTCCTCGTTGGTGATGAAGTCGTTCTCTTCGACAAGGACTTCACTAAAGGTCGTGTCGACCCTTCCCTTTCAATCTGATTGCAAGCTTAATGACTTGCATCTACACCAGTTGTTTATTACATAAAATCCAAAAAAAAAACACCCCATTGATCAGAGGTGGTTTAGATCTGGTGCCCCCAGTCCCTTGTCTTGCAGGTTAACCATGGAGCCTGACTTTGACAAATGATCTTAACTGTGGTCGGCCACTTCATTGATGTATATATGGTTGTAATTTTAATATATTGATTTCTTCTACTCCAATGTGTAGTATATCTTAATTGAGCTTCAACTATACCGATCTTATGGGAAAGAAGGAAGAAAGTGTGTTTGCTGGGCATAGGAGGTTTCACAGTGGTGCCTACCCACCAGAGGATGCCAGAATCAGTCTTTCCTAAACTGAAAACCAGGGGAACCCTCCAGATACCCAACAATTACGAGTGAATAAAAACTTTTGGTGACTCCGATTTCCCGATCCGGTATCGTCTGTGTGCGAGGGATAATGTTCTCATTGCTTCTCTCCGGTCAATATAAAAAGGGGAGGACATCCTCCCTAGATTTTGAAACTTTTCCAAACCTGTCTTCCACACCCATACAAACAAACACAGAGCTATATAATGACTACTCCACATACCAAAAGCGCTTTGAAGCAATGCCATCCTCTCTCCCTTGAGATCGAGGTTCACACAACTGTCATGCCAAAGACCAAGACTGTTCGATTCTCAGAGACAGTCACTACCAACATCACATACAGTAGTGATGATTACAACCGCAAGGGCTCGAAAAAGCTGCGTGATCCAGTTCTCTTAACAATCCAATCTTTGGAGATGATGATCGAGGAGAAGGTCAGTCCAAGGGGCAAGCCTTGCAGTGATAAGCAGGTTGTCAAACACATCAATGAGTACAAACGCTTGATCAAGAAGGACTTCACAACAAAGATGCTGTTCCATGGAACAAAGCATATCTTTGCAGCTGCTATTGCACTTGATGTGGAAATGTTTGCCATTGAAAAGAAGCTATTCATGAACGACACACGACTTACTGAAGAGGAGTATGACGCAATGCTAAGATGGAGAATGTTGAACAAAATGGGGAAGATGGAGAGAGCCCATTATTTGAGAGAGCTCGAGAACCCAGGTCAACCTGTTACGTTCACTTGGACAGAGAGGTATCATATTGTATTTGATGAACCAGTGCAGAAGTGGACTGATAGATGTCAGAGGATGGGGAAGATCTATAAGAAGGTCCAGACAAAGTTAGCTATTTAATTATTATAACTGAATAATGAATAATGAATAATGAATAATGAATAATGATATAAACCGTAGTATGATATGAATTCATTCTGTTCCCCTTGTTTGTTGCCCTATCAGTTTCCTAATACAGGAGCGTTATGAAGCCCTGCCAGTATCGCCCATAAAAAAGTTTTCATCCACTTTCCAAACCAACTACACATACACATTCCCTTTCTTTTCTCTTCAGAAAGTTGCAACCAGACAATTTGGCCCATAATCCAGATTTCACCCATCTCCGGCTCTCCCATTGTCGTTTCCTCCCTTCACTGGGAGGAAGGTCTAGTCTTGCCTATTCATTTAGGGAGGCTAATTTATGGCTAGACGATGGTTCTTGTTGGTTGGGGTTGATGGGTTGTGGATTATGGGTTGATTACCGTGCTGGAGAGATCAAATACTGGCTTCAAGAATTTGTCGTCACCGGTTACTCTTGAAGTGACACTACGACGATGGATCCCGTAAAGTCAATACATCCTTTGGAGAAAATTGTATTTATAGCTCTTTCTCTTTCCAAATTATGACGTGATATGGCCCTAGTTATCAGCTGTAGTACTCCTCCATCTCAGTGTCTAATGCCCTATTCATTCCATAAGATTTGGGTCTAGAAACTTTGTATTTTGATAGAATACAATATGATAGTCGGGAAACACGTGACATTCATGTGATATTCACGTGACTAGTACAGTAGCAATTCTCGCGAACTGGATCGCGAAATTGCGAGATGATGACTGAAAGGACGATGAAGCAGGGGGGATGGATAGAACCAAAGGAACTGTCTACCTTGAAAGTTGTTGAATAAAGGTTCATATATCACCCGAAGAGAAAATGTCACTTCCAAAGAGAATCATTAAGGTGAGTGCTTCTCTGCGTGCTCGAAGGATGATGGGATGGTGAGATCATGTGGAGATAGAAACCTATATCTCCTTAGAAAGGCCCTTATCATGTATCATAAGCTTTATTGACCCAGAAGACTAACAATTCTTAGGAAACAGAGAGACTTGTGACCGATCCAGTGCCGGGAATCACCGCTGAACCACACGAGGATAACCTCCGTTATTTTGACGTTACCATTCAAGGACCAGGCCAATCTCCATATGAAGGAGGAGTTTTCAAACTTGAGCTCTATTTACCAGATGATTACCCTATGATCGCACCTAAAGTGCGTTTCCTTACAAAGATATACCATCCAAACATTGACAAATTGGGGAGAATCTGTCTTGATGTGTTGAAGAACAACTGGTCTCCAGCTTTACAAATTAGAACGATTCTTCTCTCCGTTCAGGCTTTACTTGCTGCTCCTAATCCAAATGATCCATTGGCCAATGACGTTGCTGAGGAATGGCTCCAGAATGAGACGAAAGCCATTGAAACGGCCAAGGCCTGGACAAGGGAGTTTGCCAAGTGATAGCTATACATATCCAAGGAGGGGATGATGATGATGATGATTCATGATGGGAAAGAAAGAGAGCATATAATACAAAGTGTGCAGTTCTAAACTAACGAAATGAATGGATTGGTTTTTTTATATGATTGTACGTCTGAATAGCTGGAATGCCCCCATCTCGGCTTCGGAAGGAGTGGGAAAAGAGTCGCGTCAAATCAAGAAGATCTTTCCGTTGTAGAAAGGGCACCGGCACCCACGGCATATAATAAACGAGGGGCAGTGCTCTTTGTTGAAGATGGAACGGGAATGTTAGTTATATATAAAAGTACGAGTCTTGACTGCCCGATGCGGAAGCGCTGTAGCCAATTGCCAAACATTACAAGCTCTCTCGGCCGAGAGCACGCCCAACATGCCGACCCGCCCGAAAAGCCGGGAGCTGGGAGCGGGCGCGAACCAAAAAATTCTGTTTAACCCGTGTTGGCCTTTTTAGCAGTGATCCCGGATTTGAACCCCCAGCTACAACCACCAACATTTGGAGAAGCTTTCCATTTTTTTGATCCAATCGGCCAATCAGTGCCCGTAAAGCTTGCTTGTTGCTAACCGCCGTGTGTCACTGTCCTGGTTTCCCCTTGCCGCCCGTTTCACAGCCTGCCGATCAAGCCAGGATACGCGTCTGCCTAATTTGGCACTTTTGATCCAGCCAAAAAGAATTGCCACCAGACTCATTTGCTTTACAATTATATTGAACTGATTTGCTGCTAAAGCCATGTCCCACAACGGCCTTGATGCCAACAAGTCTCCGCGGAGCCCCTTCAACGACAGACTCCAATTCGAGGAGATCAATCTCTCTCAGGAGAACAACATCGATGACTCTTATGATAACTCCTTTGACACGGCAAACACCTCGGCGGGTCGTTTCGACTCGTCAGATTCCCCGTTGCAACTGCCCAAGCGTGCCGCCGGCTCCAGAGGAGGCTCCATCTTGAGAAACTCGTCTTCGAAACGACGTGACCCTTCGGCGCGTATCGCTTTCTCCGGTAACGACACCATCGCTGAACAGAAGCTCAACGTCGACACCGAGCTGACCAGAACGTTATCATCGACGGACTCGTTCACTAACACCCCTCAGACACCACAGCATGCACGGTTTGCCGGGTTGGATGACGATGATCACGTCATTGGCAGTAGAGTAGCATCCGAAGATAAAGTGATGGAGCGTAAAGGCTCTGTGATGAAACGTCATCGTTGGGGTACAACGAGAAACAAAAAAGGTGAGCCTACCGTTGGACGTGCAAAGACGTTACGGTGGAGAAACAGATGGGAGGCCAATTTCAAGCCACATCATGACCATGATAGTGATAGTGAGGAGAGTGAGGAGGATAAGGCCAAGAATAGAGCCGATGAGTTCAGATCCGTTTATTACAACATGCCATTGCCCCAGGAGATGCTCACAGAAACTGGTGAACCTAACATTGACTATCCACGTAACAAGATCAGAACTACAAAGTACACCCCTTTGACTTTTGTTCCCAAGAATTTGGCATTCCAATTCAAAAACGTTGCCAACATCTATTTCTTAATCATGATCATCTTGGGTTTCTTTGATGTGTTTGGTGTCCCAAACCCAGGTTTATCCACAGTGCCATTGATCGTCATTGTTGTCATTACAGCTATTAAGGATGCAATGGAGGACTCTAGACGTACATTGACCGATATCGAGGTCAACAACACACCAACGCATATTTTAAAAGGAGTTGAAAATCACAACGTCTCGGAGGATAACATCTCATTATGGAGAAGATTCAAGAAACTCAACACAAGACTCTTAACTAAAACTGTTAATTGGTTTTCTACCCATTTGACTAAAGAAGGTAAGGAGAAAGCTCGTCTCATGCAACTCACCAAGGAATCCATTAATGCCAGAAAATCATTCGACAGTTTCGAAGACAACCGCAAATCTCTTCAACTCGATGATATGGGTGGTGTTCGTCGTTCCCTTGAGAATCCATTTGATGATGTCCATCGTACCATCAATGCAGATGAATCCATCATGGATCCATCAATGACAATCACATCTTCAAATACTCAGGCCACTTTTGCAAAAGATTTTTGGAAGAGTGTTAAAGTTGGTGATATTATTCGTATCCATAACAACGATGAGATTCCAGCTGATATTATCCTCCTTGCAACTTCAGATTCAGATGGTGCCTGTTACGTTGAGACCAAAAACTTGGATGGTGAGACTAACTTAAAAGTTCGCCAAGCTTTGAAGTGTGGTCATGGTCTTAAACATGCTCGTGATATTCAAAGATCTAAGTTTTGGGTTGAAAGTGAAGGTCCTCATGCTAACTTGTACAACTATCAAGGTAATTTGAAGTGGTATGGTAACGACGCTCAAGTGAAGAACGAACCTGTTACTATTAACAACATGCTTCTTAGAGGTTGTTCTTTGAGAAACACTAAATGGGCCATTGGTATTGTTATGTTCACCGGTCCTGACACCAAAATCATGTTGAACTCTGGTGAGACTCCATCAAAGAAGTCACGTATTGCTCGTGAATTGAACTACACCGTTTTGCTCAATTTCGCCCTGTTGTTCATTCTTTGTTTCGTTTCAGGTCTTGTTAACGGTATTTCATATAATGAATCTGCCAATTCCCGTGAATTCTTCGAATACGGTACCGCTGGTGGTTCCTCTGCTGGTAATGGTATTCTTGGTTTCTTCGTTGCTGTCATTCTCTATCAATCTCTTGTTCCAATCTCCCTTTACATCTCCATCGAGATTATCAAGACCGCTCAGGCGTTCTTCATTTACAGTGATGTCAACATGTACTTCAAGAAGTTGGACTATCCATGTACTCCAAAATCATGGAACATCTCCGATGACTTGGGTCAAATTGAATATATCTTCAGTGACAAGACCGGTACTCTGACACAGAACGTTATGGAGTTCAAGAAATGTACCATCAACGGTATCTCCTACGGTAGAGCTTACACTGAAGCCCTTGCAGGTTTGAGAAAAAGACAAGGTGTTGACGTTGAAGAAGAGGCCTCTGTTGAGAGAGCTGCCATTGCCGAAGATAAAGAGGCCATGATTCAAAACTTATACTCCATTGCACCAAATCCACGTTTGAGACCTGATGACGTCACTTTTGTCTCTAAGGAGTTTGTTGAAGATTTGAAAGGAGCAAGTGGTGCTGAGCAGGCTCGTTGCAATGAACACTTCATGTTGTCTTTGGCTTTGTGTCATTCTGTTCTTGCTGAGACTGATAAGGAAGATCCTGAAAGAATTCTCTTGAAGGCTCAATCTCCAGATGAGGCTGCTCTTGTTGGTACTGCTAGAGACTTGGGTTTCTCTTACATTGACAGAACTAAGAAGGGTTTGATCGTTGAAGTCCAAGGTGTCACTAAGGAATACCAAGTGTTGAATGTGTTGGAGTTCAACTCTACAAGAAAGAGAATGAGTGCCATCATCAAGATCCCAGGTGAAACCGATGCTGACGAACCAAAGGCGCTGTTGATTTGTAAAGGTGCAGACTCTATTATCTACTCCAGACTTAAAAAGGACTCCGACGAGACTTTGTTGGAAAGAACCGCTTTGCATTTGGAAGAGTATGCTACTGAAGGTTTGAGAACTTTGTGTATTGCGCAAAGAGAGCTGACCTGGTCTGAGTACTTGACTTGGAACAAGAAGCACGACATTGCCGCTGCTGCTCTCGTCAAGAGAGAGGAGAAGATGGAAGAAGTTGCTGACTCCATTGAAAGAGAACTTACTTTGCTTGGTGGTACTGCCATTGAGGACAGACTTCAAGATGGTGTTCCAGATGCTATTGCTGTGTTGGCTCAGGCTGGTATCAAGTTGTGGGTTTTGACCGGTGATAAGGTTGAGACTGCTATCAACATTGGTTTCTCTTGTAACCTCTTGGGTAACGATATGGAGCTCTTGGTCTTGAAGACATCCGGTGAAGACGTCGATCAGATCTCCTCTGATCCTAAGGTCATTGTTGCAAGTCTTTTGGACAAATACCTCCGTGAGAAGTTTGATATGGAAGGTTCTTGGGATGAAATCGAGAAGGCCAAGACCATTCATGAACCTCCGCAAGGTGATTACGGTGTTGTCATTGATGGTGATGCTTTGAAGATTGCTCTCCAAGGTGATAACATGAGAAAGTTCTTGCTTCTTTGTAAGCAGTGTAAGGCTGTTCTCTGTTGCAGAGTTTCCCCTGCCCAGAAGGCTGCTGTTGTTAAGATGGTCAAGGATACATTGGACGTTATGACTCTCGCTATTGGTGATGGTTCCAACGATGTTGCTATGATTCAAGCTGCTGACATCGGTGTTGGTATTGCCGGTGAAGAAGGTAGACAAGCTGTCATGTCTTCTGATTACGCTATTGGTCAGTTCAGATACTTGGCCAGATTGGTCCTTGTTCATGGAAGATGGTCTTATAAGAGATTGTCCGAGATGATTCCAAGTTTCTTTTACAAGAACGTCATTTTCACCGTTGCATTGTTCTGGTATGGTATCTACAATCAATTCGATGGTACCTACTTGTTTGAATACACTTACCTGATGTTCTACAATTTGGCTTACACTTCCTTGCCAGTCATCTTCATGGGAATCTTCGATCAGGATGTCAATGACTTGGTTTCTTTGCTTGTTCCTCAGCTGTACAGAGTTGGTATCTATAGAACCGAGTGGACCATGAAGAAGTTCTGGTGGTACATGGGTGATGGTATCTATCAATCTCTGATGTGTTACTTCCTTCCACATGCTCTTTACAGAAGTGGATTTGTTACATTCAACGGTTTGAACTTGGACCATCGTTACTGGATTGGTACCCTCGTCGCTTCCATTGCTGTCATCTCTTGTAACTGCTTCATCTTGATTCATTTGTACATGTGGGATTGGCTCAATCTGTTGATTCATGGTATCTCCCTGGTGCTTCTCTTCGGCTGGTCCGGTATCTGGAGTTCAACATTGTCTTCCACAGAGTTCTACAAGGGTGCAGCTCAATGTTATGGAAGTGTTGCATTCTGGGCTTGTTTGTTCGTTGGTATCGTTGTTTGCTTGCTTCCAAGATTTATTATTGATTGTTTCCAGAAGATCTACTGGCCAAAGGACGTTGATATTATCAGAGAGTGCTTCAACAGAGGTGACTTCGATCAGTATCCAAGAAACTACGACCCAACAGATCCAGATAGACCTAAGATCTCCAAGTACTCCACTCAACACACACTGGAGCGTGGTATTTCTGAAGCTTCGTCTCCAATTGGTCACCAGAGAAAGTCTTCAGTCTTCAATCGTAACTCTGACAGAAGAGTATCATATCCAATTAATGATGAAGACATCACTACCGAAGAGATTGGAATGCAGTTTGTCAATAACAATGGTACTCCAAGATTCAAGCAAGGTGATGCTTTCCGTGACGAAGCTAGCGACGTTCAAGATTACATCCCAAGAACTTCGTTAGACAGAACGAGACTTTCAATGATGAGAGAACGCCAGTTGGGTGATGGAAGAATGTCCATCGAGAATGCCAGAACTTCGTTGGATCTTCCAGGTTTGACAACGGCAGAGACCTTGATGAGTAACAAGAGCCGTTAGTGATGGATGGGGGGTTTGATGGTACAAACATTTAGCATATTTCCGGTTATTTTTGTGCGCTGTTCACGTTATTTCCTTTGTATAATTATATGACATTTTCTATTAGTTTATGTATTACTGGGTGTAGTCGGCTTACATTTGCTAGTATCGACATTAAGATAATTCATTACAAATAGTACAAAACTCATCATTCCTCATCACTGTCATCCTCACCTTGTTCCACATCAACTTGTAGAGAAATCTCCTTATCACAATCGATGAAAGAATCACAGACACACCAGATCGAAAGTTCATGATGGCCCGCTCTTGGGATGGTGAACTCCAGGTTCACATCCATCTCCTCCTTGTTCAAAAGAACCTTCTTGATACCATACAACTCCTTGGTAGACTTGTTACCCATGAGCACCCACCAGTTCTCAGCGTGATCAAATGGATAGAATGGACAAACAACGTTCATGCTCTCTGGAACATCATCACGAGAGACAACAACTTGAATACGAGCAGGTTCATTAGAGATAATGGTTTGTTCTGGATCAATCTTGTAGGATACCTCAATGTTTGGATAATCATTAACAAACTCTGCAACCTTCTGAAGTTGTCTTTCTGGCAATTGGAGAATGTCCAATCTCTCATCATCCTCAACTTCCAAGAGATCAAACACCGACTTAACGTTGTGTTCAGTCGCACGCTGGATTATAGCATCGTCAACGTATGGGATCTGCTTGAGTGGACTATCAGTATCCCAAGTAGCTTGGATAACCATTTGACAAAGATCCATCGCATAAGTAGCATTCAAGTAGCCTTCGCTCGATAGCAAATCGACAACAGTGTATAACAGCGTCAATGTCTTCTCCAAGACAAATTTCTGATCAGATACCAAATCTGGAGGAAGATTCATTCTTGAGAAGTGAGCTTGTAACAAGATAAATGCCTTCAAGTATGGAGACTCCACAGAAAGATCCTGGGAAGACTTGACTGGGACACGGTTATAAATCTTCTGAAGAAGTGAAGATTCATCCTTACGGATAGGAAGAGAATCAAACTCCGAAGCAGAGGTAATAATCTCCAAGATGGACTTGAGCTTGGACTTTTTGGAAAGAGATAGTACAAATGTCTGCATAGTAATAAATGAGACATTGTGATATGCAGCCACCAGAGCACCATCAAGTGGTGTAATTTCATCATTCTCGTCCTCCTCATCTTCTTCAACTTCCTCATCTTGGTCTTGCAACTCAATCAGCTTAGCCTCAGATAGCTCATTCAAAGTCTCCTCAACAAGCTCAGTAAGATAAGTGGACATACCAACATGGGAAACATCTTTCACACCATAGAAACTTGGATTTGCTTGAAGTCTTCTGTAAAAGTATGAGTAAGTCAACCAATCAATACAGTCCTGTCTAGACTTGATCAGACCAGTACTGATCTCGTTAATGAAAGAGTCATGGAGGAACACGTTTAAGAAACTTTCAATTGGCAAGGACTCATTCAAAAACTTCTTGTAATAATCCTTCTTGGATGCATTCGTGAAGATCAAAACTCTATCAGCATCACCGTCCTCGGCCTGAGAGCAGCCCACCATCTCCAACACCTCGTTGATAGGATAATCAATGTATCTATGCTCTTTACCCTCATAGAACTGGGTACTGAAAACAATCACCAAGTTAGCAGCTGGAGCATGAGACGCGGTATCCCTTGTAGCAAAGACAACTCCAAGAACGCCACTTTTTTGTAATCTCTCAACAATCTTCTTATCTGTATTGTTCATGTCTTTGTAGTAGAATCCAATACCGTTTCTCAACATCTCTTCTAATGATGCATCAGAACACTTCTTCAAGAGCGGCTCAATATCAGCAACATCTGTGTGCAAGAAAGAGTAATCATCCTGAGAAGCCAGTCTGGAGAATTCCAAACCAATATCCATACAGTGTTTACGGGTCGGAACAAACAACAAAGAACTACCACCATCAAGACCCTTAACAGCAAGATAAGCAGGCTTGATCATAGCCAGTAACATAGACGGATTGTGGTTAATAGCAAATGACTGAAGATGGATCTCTAATGGTCTGATTCTATCCCTGGAAGAGAAGTTATAGTTGTTTGTCTTCTGAACCCCAATCCATTCACCAAGATCACGGCCATTAGCCAAAGAGGTTCCAAGAGCAACAATTCTCAAATCATTCTCCAATTGTGTAGACATGAATCTCATTCTAGAAATCACATTCTCATAAACACAACCTTCATAACCATTTCCCATGATCTGAACATCATCAACGATGAGCAATTCGATTGCCTGAACATTTCTTCTCTGTTTCCAACGACGAGAAACAATGTCAAATTGTTGTGGGGTTGAAAGAATCAAATGGCTCTCAGCGAGAACTCTGAGGTTTACAGTCAGTTCATTAGTGAATTTACCAATGCTTTTACCCCCGGCAATATCTCCAAATCTGCTGCTCCAGTCCTTCAACAATGCATCAATCTTCTCCTGTGAGGGAACGATGTAAACAGCACGGCCTTTGTTCTGTTTCCAATGATTGAACAGAGCCAACTCGGCAATAACGGTCTTACCTGAACCTTTAACAGCACCGACAAACAGATTGTCATTGGAGTCATAAGCAGCTTGCAAAACTTGTGTCTGGAGCTTGTTGAAATGAGTTATGGATAAAGCTTCAGTGAATTCTGGGACCTTGAGATCAGAAACTGGGACAGGCGACAAATCCAACCATTCTCTTGGAGCTGGGAACTGTTTTGGAACCTTGATGGAGTTCAACAACACTGGAATTCTGTACTCACAATGAAGCCATTTCTCAGATACCAACGACACAAAGTAGTTTGGTTGTAGAGGAGAGGTTATTGGCACGGTGAAGTCCAACAGATGTTCAGAATTAATGTAGTTTCTGCGTACCAAGAATGTATCAGAGTACAAGATCTTCTCACCGTTGGTGTCTTCAACAAGCAACAAGAACTGTTCTGTGTTGTTATGCACATTGACATCCCAATCCCATTCTGGCAAGATATCAAGTTCAACTCTCAGCAAACTTGGAGTAATTGTCTGAATGGAGCACTTCAATTGTAACTTTGGGAACTTCTTAACCAACTCTAAAGCTTTTCTGGCACATCCATCATCACGGATAGCCTGAGCCATCTCACTAGCATCAGTCAATTGGAAGTATTCAGACCATGGCAGATTTGAGCTTTCGGTGTTCTTAATCAACTTAAGAGGAGCATCTGGGAACTGTCTGAAAGGCGAATTGGACAACCACATTCTTTTCTCAACCATCTTACAAAGATCCAACAATATCTTAGTTAGACCAGACCATTGTTTCTTCAGCACAATCTCATAGATGGCCCTAAGCAATCTTCCAGCAGACTGAGTGATATAGATCATATCGGCATTCATAGCAAATCCATCCAGAGACAATCTTGAGATGTATGATTGTAACAACACATTAGCCTTAGCCCTTGGATCGTTAACGTCTTCCTTGATAGGAATAGGGGCACGTTCAATCAACTTAGTGATTTCAACTTTCTCCTCTTGTCTCACTGGAATCAACTTGAATTCTGAAGACGATGCAAAGATTCTGAAAACGTCAATGACAGAAGAGTAAGACTTGAGTTGTTTGTTGTAAAAAGACATGGAGTCGTAAGAAATGTAATAATGGGACGAGATACGACCCAACTCCGTGGATTGAACCCTTCCGGTTTGTTCATCATAGACAATCAAATTATTTTGATGAAGGATGAACAACGCTGAATGGATCAAATCTGTTCTTTTCCATTTCAAACTGGAATCATCAGCATACTCTGGACCAACACGATAAATCTCTGGAGAGCTCAACATTCTGACATAGAGATAAGAGTAACCCAGCCATTCGATACCATCTTCAAGACTCTTGACAGTACCCAAGACAATCTCTGCATTGAGACAATCAGCCAACTTACTCATCATCTGTGATTCAATTGGTAACTGTTGATTCAACACAGCCAAGTAATATTGGATCTCAGATTGTGAAGTGATGATGATACCTTCACCACTAGCATCATATCTTGGACGACCGGCTCTTCCCAACATTTGCAAAATATCCTGTGGTGACAACTGTGTCCAATCACCTTTCTCTGGGGCATACACCTCGGTTCCCTTAATGATGACAGTATGTGCAGGCAAATTAACACCCCAAGCCAAAGTGGCAGTAGAAACCAACACTTGAACGAGACCCTCGGCAAATAGATCTTCAGAAGCACTTCTATCCTCTCTTGATAAACCTGCATGATGGATGGCAAACCCAGTAGGTAACAAGTCTCTTAAACCGTCATCTTTCACTTTTTCAGACTCCCTTTTCAAGATCTCAACACTTGCAACATCAGATTTCAAAAAAGAGTTCAATTTCTTCTCCTCGAGCAACTTATCTCTGATCCATTTGGCAGTTCTGAAAGTATCCTTTCTTGAATGAACAAACACAATGACTTGGAATTTCCCTTGGACAGCCTCGAGGACTTTATCATAACAAGCTTCATTCATTGCCTGAGTCTTCTTGAAAGAGTTCTTCTCAGTGATACCAATGAACTGTTGAGCCAACGGACATGGTCTATAAGATGCATCGAAATAGAACAACCCTTCATCACCAACTCTCAAGAATCTAGCAACGTCTTTATAGTTAGGTAATGTGGCTGACAAACCAACCAATCTCGGTTGACGTATGTCATTTCTCAAACTTCTAGCAACGATACTCTCTAGCACTGGACCACGTTCATCGTGCAAAAGATGAATTTCATCGATGATTATGAGTGAAACGAGATTGGTATAACTCGTATCTGAGTTCTTTCTAGTGATGACATCCCATTTCTCCGGTGTGGTAACAAGGATCTGAGTGGAACTGATTTGTTGTTTGGTCAAATTAGAATCACCAGTGAGTTCGTTGACGGTGATTCCGAATTGGGAGAGACGTCTAGAGAATTCTCGTACTTGTTCCTGGACAAGAGCTTTCAACGGTGCAATGTACACGATTTTGAAATCGTTCAGGGCAATTGAACCATCGGATTCATCACGGAATTGTGATATGGTTTGGAGGATTGTCAACATGGCAACGTTTGTCTTACCTGCACCTGTTGGGGCACATAGAAGGATGTTTGAATCTGATTGGAAAGCCGTTGGGAACACTTTAGATTGGATTCTGTTAAGTGTTGACGTCTCTGCCGAAGGGAAAGTAGATTGTGCCCATTCTGGTAGTGTCGAGATGGAGACAAGTTCTTGTGTGTCTTTTGGTGGAGCCGGTGCTGGGATATGGATCTCCTCGTATGCTTTTTTGACTCTTTTGAAAGAACTCTTTGGTAAGTTGACTTTTGTAGTTGTCATAAGATGGGCACCTTGATCAAATGTAAGATCATCAAGATTAACAATCTGGGGAACTCTTTGTGTTGTTGTAGTAGTAGTTGTTTTCCTCTTCTTTGCAGGTTGTTCCTGAGTGTCTTCTTCATCCAAGAGATGTTTATAACCAGATGCATTCATCTGTTCATACACCAAGGACTTATCATCAGCAATGGCAAGCTTCGTACCCCACGAGATGATGTATCTGTTAGCTATAAGCAGTTGTATGAGTTCTGGGGAATCGTCTGAGAGAAGTTCAATGAGTTTTTGTTCAAAGTCCTTGTCTTGTAGGTCACTTGACAGCAGTTCCAAGACTTGTGCAGTGGTTGTTTGCAGTGTAAGGGCATCCAGTTTGGTATGTGAAGCGATGGTTCTTTGGAGATAGAGCTGATCAACATCCTTGATGTTGATTGTTTGTGCCGATGAGTGTGTGGACTCAAACTTTAGCACTTCTTCTTCCTCTTCTTCTTCTTCTTCATCAGGAACAAAGTCATCTAGTCGAGGACCGGCAAAGTCATCATCACTCTCACTCTCACTCTCGCTGTCCTCCTGGTCATCGTCCAAGTCGAGCGCAACACCTTCTTCGTCACCAACGTCTTGCTTATCGTCATAATCATCAATGTGGGAGACGATTCGAAGCACTGTGGCAAAGTCATTATCGTTGATGTCGATGGCCAAGTCCTCTGAGATGGTCTTAAGCTTCGCACGGTCTGTCAACTTGTCGTCTTTCAGTGTCGTAAGCACAATGTCAGCGGCGGAGAGCACCGTGGAGTGGGAAACATCGGTGCCAAGCAGCCTAGCAGTCCATGTCACGAGGTCGCTGTGTGCCTCTATGCTCTGCTCACTGCGCGGCCTGTAATGGAGATCGCCCATCGCTGAGTCCAGCAGGGCCTTTGACTGTGGCGGCTGCTGTGCTTTGTTCTTCTTCAGCTTCTCCACCACGGTCTGTGCCACCGAGGCCGTTTCAACACGCGAGCCCATCTCCGCTTTGGACACTTTGCCCTTGAGCGACGTGGGCGTCGACAGCGCGGCATCCCGCAAAGGGTCGCCACGGTGGCGCCTGTCCTGGCGCAGCACCTGGTTGGACATCTCCTCGTACTTGTACTTGTCCATCGTGTGCTTCTTGTCCGCTGATTGGTGGATAATTGGTGGTTGTGTGGTGAGATGGGCGGTAAAAGGTATGAGAAACGCTTTGTTTACAAAAAACTTCGATCAAAAGTTCGCGAAGAACAATCTTTTCAACCTTTTAGCCATTGAAGAGGAAGGAAAAAGTGGAATGCTCCGGTTGCTTTGTACGATGAGCCGCAAGATTTCATTGACTCCCACGGAGCTTCGTGTCACACAGCTCATCTCGGACTTCTGCTCGCAGTACAACTCCCGTGGAGCTGAACCGTTGCTCGAAGCGCGTATCACCGGAGGTTGGGTGAGGGACAAACTGCTCGGCCAACAATCACATGACTTGGACATTGCGGTTAATACGATGACAGGACAGCAGTTTGCACAAGGTCTGCTGGACTATTTGAAAGAACACAACGACCGGGAGGAGGCTGGCGCCTCCGGGAACATCCACACCATTGAGAAGAACCCGGAGAAGTCCAAGCATCTCGAGACGGCAACGACAAGGCTCTACGGTCTGGATATCGATTTCGTCAATCTCCGTAGTGAGGAGTACACAGAGGACTCGAGGATACCACAGATCGAGTTTGGAACCCCGGAACAGGACGCCCTGCGCAGAGATGCCACGCTCAATGCGCTTTTCTACAACATCCAGAAGCAAACCGTCGAGGACTTCACACAAAGAGGGCTGAAAGACCTCCAAGACGGCATATTACGCACCCCATTGGACCCACATAAGACTTTCTTGGATGACCCGTTGCGTGTGCTAAGACTTATAAGATTCTCAGCGAGATTTGGGTTCTCCATCGAGGACAAAACATTCCATTCGATGAAGAACGATGAGGTGAAGAGTGCACTCATTGAGAAGATCTCTAGGGAAAGAGTCGGCACAGAGATCAATAAGACCTTGGATTCCAACGCTGTGAGAGGAATTGAACTGTTATCTTCCACAAATCTACTCAATGTCGTCTTTGGGTTTGGTTCCATGGAGAAAGACATATTGGAATACAATGACCCACACTTTGTAAAACAGTATCAGGATGCCATTGAACACACTACTTGGACCACCGTCCAGAAGATCCAGCAATCACTTGACATCATGCCAGTTGTCGGAGAAGTCCTAAGGGAACAACCACGTTTGTTTTGGTTAACCGTTGTGCTTTCACCATGGGCAGACGTTAAGGTCATTTACAACAAGAAGAACAAACAGATGTTTGCCACTGAAGCAATCGTCCGTGAGGGTCTCAAATCTTCGAAGAACGAGGCTGATTTGGTGACGACGATCCTTTCCACAAAGGATGAATTCCAAAGTTTAGTGTCCAAGTTACCAAGTTATAAAAGATCGGAGATTGGGTTCCTGTTGAAGAAGTTTGAATCAAATTACAAATTGGCATTCGTCTTCAACTTGATCACTCATTATCTCCAAGACCCTTCTATCCTCTCCAAATATGAGTCGTTGTGGGACATCATCCACAAAGAACAATTGGAAGAAGTTTATAAATTGAAGCCAATTGTTGATGGTAAGAAAGTTTCACAATTCTTACAAATGAAACCTGGTCCATGGATGAGACCTCTAACTAATAACATCTTGGCATGGCAATTGGATAATCCGGGCAAAAGTGAACAAGAATGTCTTGAATACGTTAAGCAGACTATGAATCAGTAAAAGTCATTAACACATGCATATATTTTTTTTAGATATCCTGTAAGAACTCCTCTTCACCAAATGCACTGAAGTCAAAGAACTCAGCCAATTCATCACCGGGGACAACAACATCTGGTACTCTTTCTTTAGTCAACGTTAAATCAGGATCAAAATCCATCCCCAATGCCGGTCCCAATGTACTAATACTCTTTTGATTACGTAAATGACCACGACCAACCCTATTCTTTGAGATATCTTCGAAGAACCCACCAAATTCATCAATTGTAGGTGTCGACACCGATGATGACGGTTGTAAATCCATACGTTCACTCATTATTGGACGTATCCTAGAAGGAGAAGCCCTGGATCTATGAATCGATGATAATGACGATATCGATTGAGTTCTTGATAAATTGCGAGTGATTGAATGCGTTGAACTTGCGGTGTTTGCCCTTTTCCGACGAACTGCCCTCTCGAAAGCTCGACAAGCATCCTGGGTTTCTTCTTCAGAAGATTCAAATTCCAATGGTGACTCGGCTTCACGTTTCGGGGACGGCGATCTGTGGTTTAGGGAGTATAGATCTGTTGTTGATGACGATGCCGATGGACTCGGTTGTTGTAACACGGCACGACCATCAGATGACACCGTCATGATCAATTGAGGAGTCGAGGTGCGTTTCAACTGTGGAACTACCAAGGGGGATGAGGAACGTGATACTGATGGTGGTTTTAGGTCGAAGTCGGGGGATTCCATCAACTGTGGCTTGATGGTGTTCTGTGACGAGAGACGGAATAAACGTGATAAACTGGGACGTTTACTCTCGGAATCATTTGACGAGGCAGATGACGAGGATGAACATAGCTCGGGCACCATCTGTGAATTGAGCGTTGGAAGGTCTTCTTTCTTGACGTTCTTCTTGCGTGGGGATAAATCGACAAACACAAATTCCTGTTGTTCGCCCGGTTTGTTCTTTGGTCTTCTCGTTGATTTCTTTGGTGAGAACTCCAAATTGGCGTATTCTTGTTGTTCCTGTTGGATCTCCGAGGACGTCTTCGAGTACTTCTTCAATCGCCACACTCTTTTGGTGGATGGTGGAAGCGGGTCCACACCGGTCACCTTCATTCCTGGGAGTTTAGGGGGTGGACAAAGGGCAAAAAAAACACAGAGAAAAGACAGGGGAATATGGGTGAAAGGTAAGGCCAATTGAGCACGCCGAATGTAATGGAATGGACTTTATAAATGAGCGTAAGCTGTTCCAAAGAAGAAAAATGGAGGTTAAAACAAGTGTGCAAGAATGGCTCTTTTTTTGGCAAAAGGGCAGGGGAGAGGTCGAAAAGTGATCTACCGCTTGAATGATACGAAGAGGTGCAGCAAAAGATCTCGATCGAGGCAAGCCGAGGCCAGGGATATATGTAGTCTTGGAAATGAGGTTATATCCTTCTTCTTTTTTATATATTAAAAAAGGGACTGGATATAAGGATAAATTGGATTGTCCGATATGTCTTCGTTGAACAAATCTTTTCCTTGCACTTTAAATCCCGTGGTTATCGCTGGCGCCTGTCACCTCAGCGACGTGGAGGGCTTTTGTGTTAGTCCCTCGTGCTGCGAGACTGGCGGGACTGTAGAGACTGGATATAGGTGTGTGTGTGTGTGGTATATACAGAGTTTTTTGGGGCTATGGGACCTGGGTGTTTTTTTCCGGAAATATATATAGTTTCTATTATATATTGCAAATATCTTATATGGATAAATATGACGTTCCACAATTGTCACAACTCAATGACAAGATAAAGACCTATTTTGGAAAGCCCTACCCCACTCTTTGCAACAGTTTTCCGAGTCTCGTCTGTGCGTGTTCTTTTTTTTTCCAGTCCTCTGAGACTAACATAGGGCAAAAAAGCATTCAATTTTGGCTTTTGGGGCAAAGCAGTTTTTTTTTTTTCTCAATATACATAACATTGGTATATACACATCGTACATTATATAGTCTATCCTTTCATGAGGGGATCAAACATATATGTAACTTCATGTCTGTTTATACACCGGAGAAATGTTCCTTATGTCTAGTCCTATAAAATCTATATATATGGTGCGGTTCAACCTTCTCTCCGCCAGATGTAATCGGCCGATCAATATTTACATTCGACGTCGATCTTCAATTCCGCACGGAAAGTTGTTGACGCACGGAAGCTTCCAGATAGATAGCCGCCAGTGGTGGGGCAAATGTCTCATGATCGTTGTAACTAGAAGGTTGTCTTAGACCTTTGAGTGTTTACCTCATTTGGTGCGCTTTACCTATATATATATATATATATGAACCTAGTGTATAACCTGATCAGAGGCTGAAAAAGGATAACACCACTGATCTAGGATCTAGGCCGTCGCCCCTTGCAGTCTCCTGACATCTGAAATTTAAGGTGTCTTCGATCCGACGGACAAACTTGGAACAATATCGACCCTGGGCTGATATGTACAGAGACTTAATTAGTTTTTCCATAAATAACATGCATCCAGAACGTTGTAACGTTGTAACTACCTCATCGTACAAGGCTGCACAATAGGTTATATCGGGGACTAGTTATATGGACGTTGAACCTCATTTTCCATACATGGCCAGAACGATCAGTGGTTAAAGCCTACATGACGTATATAACGAACATTAAATGCATGAGATACGCGTCAACATCCATGATCCTCGAGTCTCAACCGGATGTATACGTTAAGTTTTGTTCCCTGTACTCGACGGTCTCATTAGCTGTATTATTATAGGGGTAAATTTCCCATTGGCCAAGAGTGTGGCTTCCCTTCCATTTGATAGTGACACATTATACATTAAACATACGGCTCGTTTTTGTTATATTATTATCTTTACAGTTCTATATATTACGTGGCATTGACCGGAAGTTTCTTCGCTGGATATAGGATACTTTCTCAAGCATCGAAGTGCATAACATGCAGTGATCGCGGTATTGCGGTCTTGATATAAGATCCCGTATGCTCGTATGAGGGACCGCATATTGAACAATATATAGTCCTTATCATGTAGTGTTCTTGTTATATGACTTTGTAAGAACTCTTGGACTCCATATACTCGGTCGTTTATATTGTATATATATATATATATATATTACAATCAAAATACAACAAACACGTGATAGTCACATGACATTCACGTGACATTTTGGCTTTTGATCCGCGAATTTGTTTTGTTTTTGTTTAACATCGCTGACTTCAACCTTCCCACATAGCCCAAACCACCAAACCTCTTTGCAAAAAGCATACGATGTCATTTCTTCGTCAGTTCACTGCTTTTGCAGTGTTCTTAGCACTGGCATTGAACGTGTACATCTACACGTATCCGTCTTTAGACCCACAGAACTGTTCTTGGTCGTATCAATTTGAAAACCCACCGTTCTCCACATTACCACCATGGCTTCAAAAAATCAGATCTTTACCATATTTCGGTGATCTTTTAACCCATCATCTTTTCAAACCGGAGTATAAGCAACCGGTGGTGCCAGACATTAAGATGATGGCCTTTGGTGATCCTCAGATCAAAGGTAATTGGCCTTCGACTCCATACATTAAGCGTCTTGATACTTTTGGTAATGACTATTACTTGGGTCATATCTACTCGGTGATGCAGAAGAGATTGCAGCCTACACATGTTGCTGTCCTTGGTGACTTGTTCTCGTCGCAATGGATCTTGGACTCGGAGTTCTATAACAGAACAAGACGTTATGTGACAAGATTGTACGATCAACCGGATCAACACAGACAACACGTTATGGATATCTGGAATAAACACGAGAACATCGATTGGAGAAAGTACTTGGAGGAGACAAAGGCTAAGGATAAGAAGGACTTTCAATTCGGTTATGAGGATGTTTATGATTGGACCACTGAGAACTATACCAAACATTTCGATAACGCACCACTGTTCTTGAACGTTAGTGGAAATCATGACATTGGTTACTCCGGTGATGCAACATGGCAACACATGGCCCGTTACGTTGAATTGTTTGGTAAGGATAACTTCTGGATCGAATATGACGTTGGCACACCCCACGCGTACCGAATTGTGGTGTTGAACTCGTTGTTACTCGAAGGTCCAGCGTTACAACCGGAATTCCTCGAATACACTTGGGAATTTCTTTATCAGTTGTTCGAGAGGAAATTCAAAGGTGCCACCATCCTCTTAACACATGTTCCTTTCTATAAAGAAGAAGGTCTCTGTGTCGATGGTCCATACTTTGACTACTACAAAGAGGACGCCAGGGAACAGTACAAAATCGGTCTACTACGTTCCCAGAACCATTTGAGTCAAGAAACATCCCAACGTGTGTTGTCGTTGGTGTTTGATGATCAACCAGGTATCATCCTCACCGGTCACGATCACGAAGGCTGTATCTCCTATTACAACAAGAACAACACCCAATGGTATGCTGCTAAGAACAAAGTTGAAGATGTCGCCATCAAAGAGGTCACCGTGAGGGCAATGATGGGTGAATACGGTGGGAACACCGGTATCATGACTGGCCATTTCAACTCTGCGCTCAACGAGTGGGAATTCAGATTCAACCTTTGTCCATTCATCGTTCAACACGTTTGGTGGGCTACAAAGGTCACTACCATCATCGCAACTTTGTTAGTTTCAACCGTTTTCACTTTGGGTTATTAATTGGCATTTATCTACATCATTTGTACAAATTCGTAGCCGCATGTATTTATTACCCTGTCATTAAACGTCTAAAGATCATAACCTTTCATCTCAAGCAGTGTTATCCTCTGATTCCTTGTGGAACTGAACTCCGTTTTCCTCTTGATTCTAACAGCAGCGAGAACAAACTTCAAAAGAACCTTAATGGAAGGTTTCTTCCTTGAGATGAGTTCATAATCTGGATAGATACCAGCTTGTTGAAGTCTATGGATATCCTCCTTGATGTGATTGTTGG
The DNA here is from genome assembly GCA_030557155.1 of Petasospora amylophila. Classification (NCBI taxonomy): domain Eukaryota; kingdom Fungi; phylum Ascomycota; class Saccharomycetes; order Phaffomycetales; family Wickerhamomycetaceae; genus Petasospora; species Petasospora amylophila. The sequence goes on along the minus strand of JAKTVK010000211.1, from coordinate 89,915 downwards.
TGGCTTGAATCGACTTCTTCATAAACTCATTCATGAACTTCAAATCCTTCACTTGATAGATCGCTTTGGTGTGTTTCATCTTGTACAAGTCCAGCTTGTTCTGAGTATTTGTAAGCACCCTTGAAGAGCCGGAATTGGCCTGTGAAACTGAACCTTGAAGCTGACGATATTTTTCCACGATCTTCTCAACTCTTCTCTGTAACAATTCATTTTCCTCTTCCAACATGGAGCACTTCTCCGCTAACTGGCGTCTTGCAGTTCTCAGTTCAAGCTCTGCACGTTGTCTTGACTTCAACTCACCTCTCAAGTCACTTATCTCCTCAATCTCAGACTTGGTTGGAACCATACGTTGAATTTCTCTCTTATAACTATGAATCTTCTCGGCCATTTCAACAAGTTTTGCTTCAAGATGATCATTTTCGTCTCTGAGTTCGGTTTTTTGTTTGTCAAGTCTTGTGACTTTACTTTGTGTCTCCTTTAAACTCATCAAAGCATCGGTCAACTTCTCACTCAAGAACTTGATTCTGTCATTCTTCTCGGTGATTTTTTGAAGAAGCTCTCTCGATTGATCAAATCTGTTCGAAGCACTCATGGAAACATCCTCATCTGTGGCCTTGTTCAATTTGAGTCTCTCAATCATTTTCTTCAATGAGTCAACTTCCATTTGATGTTGTTCCTTGATATTATCAAGTTCGATTTGAAGCAGCTTGATCTGACTCTCTTTTGAACCTTTAACTTTGATAAGTTCAAACTTCTCATCATCAAGCTGTTGTAGCGTTGACATTTTCAAATTCCTCAATTCATCCTTAGTTTTAGATAGTTCCTTCTCCTTCTGATCCACAAGGTGATCGTACCGATCAAGCTCTTTCTGAAACTGTGACGACAGTCTCTCCAAAGCGTGTTCTTTGTCAGAGAGTTCCATTTGGAGTTCATTACATTTGGCAGTGAGTGACTTGACTTCCAACTTAGCATAAGAGTCGTGGTCCACATTCTTCGTCTGTTTCTCCTTTTGCAAATCCTGATAAAGCTGTTCATTCTCAACGTTCAAGTCTCTTACTTTCTCGGTTAGCAAATCAACTTCATTCTTCCAAAGATCTTCTGCATCTGTTTTCTTAGCCTTAGTTTGTTGGTTGATCTTCTTGAGCTCTTGGTAAGCTTTATAGGTTCTTTCATTCTCACGTTGAAGTTGATCCACTTTGATCTTGAGGTGTTCCTTCTCCCTTTTCAAATCGTCAACAATAGCATCGGTACCACTAAACTCATCAATGATCTGTTTCTGTTCTGAAATGATGGACTTGGATTCCCTGAACTTAGATTGGAGTTTCTGGATCTGGTCTTCAAGATCGGCGTTCAAAGATTGGAGTCGTTTGATTTCGGATGAGCTGCGTTCACCAGTGGATCTGTTCGATACAATCTCTTCCAAGTTGGCAATGTCATTCTCCTTAGAACGTAAAGTGGCAATCAAACTGTCACGTTCAGATTTAACTTGAGCAAAAGTGTCCTTGAGATGATTGATCTCCTTCTCCAATGTGTTGATCTCACGTTGTTGTTGTAACAGTTGATCATCTTTGTCCTTGATCACGAGTCTGAGCTCTTGCATCTGTGATTCTGCAACGTTATCTCTGTTGGATCTCTGTTGAAACTCACGGATCTGAGCCTGGAGTTGCTCAATCAAGTCATCCTTCTCATCCAGTTGATCATTCTGTCGACGCAACTCGTGTTCTTTATCCTCGAAGTTGTTGTGTAAATCTTCGAGTTTCTCTTCCAATTGTGCCACGTACTTCTTAGACATCGGACTCGAAGATCTTTGCTTTTGGCTTTGACGTTCAAGCTCATCTTGTAAATCTTGATTGAGACTTTGAAGTTCTTTGATTGTGTGCTTCAACTCCTCCTTTTCTTCGAGTGAGCTCTTCAAATCCTGGATCTGCTCTCTGAGTGCTCTATTCTCACTCTTGTACTTCTCCGAATTGTCAGAAAATGGGTGGGCTTCCTGCTGTTGTTCCTTGATGGACAATTCACGGTTCAATTGCGACACCTCTTCTCTCAAATGGATGAGTTGTTCCTGTAGTCGGGAGTTCTCCTCGTAGATGTACTGCTGCTCTTGGTTCGAGATGGCATTGAGATACTTGGTGAGCGAGGCGACTTTGACTTTCAAGTTGTAGTTCTCGCTCTTAAGCTTGGAGATGTCCTCTTGCTGTTGCCTCACCGGGTTGGAGCCGTTGTTTAGCAAGTGAGCGTGGTGGTGAGAGCCGCCTTGTACCACTGGCGAGGACGAAGACTTGTGTTGGTTGTTGTGGATTGTGTCGTACTCGCTCTCATCCATGAAAGAGGAGCCTCCACGCAGCTTGTTCTCTAGCGGACTGTTGTGTAATGGCTTTCTGTTGATGAGCGTGTGGATGTCTGTCTTAGCTGCCCTGGTATTGGAGCCATGTCTGTTCTCGTCTCCAATTGGTGTGAACTCGAACGTCTGGGTGCTCTTCTGTGGTTCACGGGGCGTCCCTATAAGCGGTCTGGAGCTCCTGAACATGACAAAGATGTATGTGAAGGGAAAGTGTGTATAAAGCGCCCTTTGTAGCTAAGCAAATAGAACAACGCAAACAGCACAAAGATCAAAAAGCGTCTGCTGAAGCTTCACAAGAAGTTGTTTGTTTATTTTGTGATTATCATTTGTTTACGTTTCGCGCACCAGCGCGTTTTCGCGGAAAAAGGTTGGTAACCATAACAACCATCTTTTTTCGCGAATTGGTTTGATCGGCCCGAGAGGCTTAAACTTTTCCTTAAATGAATGGATTTGATGGATAAATTCCTTGAAGATATAAGATATAGAAGGGGATTGACAATGACTTCCGATAACAAATCGCTGCTGACGCCGTTCATCAAGTCGCTGACGATGGACCCACCGAATCTCCAGCCTGCGGACCTCCAGTTCGTCATCAAGCTGATCGTCCAAGGACTTCCAACCGATATCCAAATCGCCGCTTTCCTCACCGCTTTGAGGGTTAAAGGTCTCGATCACCACCCGGATTACATCGCTGCTGCTGTGAACGGTGTGCTGGAGTTCTCCGAACTCGTCGACGAGTCCGAGGTGGACGATGCGGGTTATGTCGATATCGTTGGTACCGGAGGTGACGGACAGAACACTTTCAACGTCTCGACAAGTGCTGCTATTGTCGCCGCTGGGATGGGTGTCAAAGTGTGTAAGCACGGTGGTAAAGCCTCGACGTCTACTTCAGGGTCTGGTGACCTGTTGTCTTCGCTGGGTATCGATTTGTCCAAGATCACTGCGGAGACTGCACCATCGGTGCTTTCTAAATCTAACTTCTGTTTCCTCTTTGCACCAAACTTCCACCCGGCAATGAAAAAAGTTGCACCTATCAGAGCAGCCATTGGCATTCCAACCATTTTCAACATCCTTGGTCCATTACTCAACCCAGCACCTATTAGAGCTAGAATCATCGGTGTCAGTAACGAGGAACTCGGTCAAACATTTGCAGAAGCACTCTTGTTACTGGATAACCAAAAGGGGAGAACCGCTAAGTCCATGGTCGTTTGGGGTAAAGTCGGTCTTGATGAGATTAGTCCTATTGGATTGACAAGATGTTGGTTGGTTGATCCAATCACGGGCAAAATCAGTGATTTTACCATTGAACCTAGCGATTTCGGTATCAAAGAGCACCCATTGCAAGACGTCATCTCCGGGACACCACAGGAGAACGCCGATTTGCTCGTCAAGATCTTGGAAGGTGAACAACAGGAAGGTGATGCGATCTTTGATTACATCGTGTTGAATGCTGCTGCTCTTGCCGTGGTGAGTGGTGTTGCCGAGAACTGGAAAGAGGGTAAAACGGCCGCTATCAAGAGCATCCAATCGGGCGCTGCTCTCGAGGCATTGAAAGACTTGAGAAAAGTGGTTCCTCTTTAGACTATAATATAGAAATGTAAAAATAGACACACCCGGACACCACTAAACACGTCAACATTCTGTTTATCTCAGCTTCCAATCGTAATAGATACCTGAAAACACTTTTGTATATAAACCCGTACCTGAAGATTCCATTAAACACAAAATATAAGCTACAAATCCACGTATAACCCTTCAAACTTCCACTCAAATGAACAACGCGTCGCGGTGATCCAAAGGCTTCGCGAAACGCGTCCGGATCAGCACAAAAAAGGCCACGAAGTGAAGTCAACAACTCCACCATAGCAAAGCACACAATAAACCATCCACAATGCTCCGCAGCCTTCTCCTCTGCCTGCTCATCACCGTCACAGCGGCACACAACGTGCTTCTCCCGGCCAACGGCAAGGCGTGCTTCTTCGAGGACATCAAGAAGAACGACGAGCTTGCCGTGTCCTTCCAGTTTGGCAACAGGGATGCCCGTTCCTCTGAACAGCTCAAAGGCGACTTCTGGGTGCAATCGCCTTCCGGCAGGGTCGTCGAGAAGAAGAACGACGTGTCGCACGGCGACATCTCCGTCAAGGCCCTCGAGAAGGGTAAATACACCTACTGTTTCTCCAACGAGCGTTCCTCCATCGACACCAAGGACGTGTCTTTCAACATCCACGGAGTGGTATACGTCGACCTCAACGATCCAAACTCTGAGACCCTCGACGGTGCCGTGAGAAGATTGTCCGTGCTCACCACCGAGGTGAAGAACGAGCAGAGTTACATCGTGGTTCGTGAAAGAACCCATAGAAACACCGCAGAGAGCACAAACTCGCGTGTCAAATGGTGGTCCATCTTCCAATTGCTCATTGTCGGTGTCAACTCCGTCTTCCAGATCTACTACTTGAAGAGATTCTTCGAGGTGAAGACCATTGTCTAGACCCGTTGCACCATTTGTATACTATCAAAAATCTATGTATTTAACGCTACATCCATGTATTGATCACAAGTTGGCCAGTTCCATCTCCTCCTCATGCGTCAACATCGGTTGATCGCCATCTTCATCAACCTCATTCAACTTGTCCGTTTGATGTCTTTGTTCATTTTGGAAGGCTTGTAACTGTGCCAAATCCCAAATCGACACACCTTCCTGGTCTTTAGGATCCGTGGGTTGTGCCATGGTTCTCAAGAACTGTTTGGCATTAGCAATAGCCATATCCGTGGACATGTTCGTATCGGCATCGCTTAAACCTTGAGCAATCCACTTGGGTAATTGTCCTTTCTTTCTAGCAAATCTTCGATCTGCCAACACCATGATACCGTAATCGTCTTTACCACGTAGGACTCTCCCCAAACATTGCGCAGCGTGTCTCATTGCGTCGAAAGAGAGGAAATCGTTCTCCCTAATCTGGTAATGGTCTCTTAAAAACTCCAAACGGGCTTTCAAGATACGTGATTCGGTATATTGGAATGGGATACCAATCATCAGAACTGTACGACCATACTGATGATCAAAATCGATACCTTCGGACACTTTACCACGAGCAACAGAGAGTAAAACTGCACCACGACCATTGGAACAAGCGGTTCTATAAGTCTCCAATGCCAATGAGGTCTCCTGGGCATCGGGTGTTTCCACCAAGATCAACTTATACTTCCACACTTCGTCCAAGATACCCATATTCTGCCACATGGAGATGATGGATTCCATGTACAGATACGATGGGAAGAAAACAACCATACCATCCGGTGTGATTTTGGCGAATTCAATCAACAAAGAACCATAGTTTCTCACAATACTTGGATCGTTTCTAATCTCAAATCTCGAAGAGATGGCAACTTGGTCTGAACCTTTAGTGACAATCATAGGCAAGAAGGACTTCTTAGCCAAAGTCATTGTATAGGACTCCTGGATAACTGTGGTGAAGTTCAACATTCTTGGATACATATCCAATGGGGAAATGGTACCAGATGTGATAATCACGGCATGGAATTTCTCAAAGATCGGTTTAATGGCAATGGAGGCATCCAAACAAGTGAATCTCAAAATTGGGTTCGGAACAGTGGCATTCTCAGTCTCATAAGGCTCCAAGATCAATTGGAAACCTTGTTCATACGTGGAAATCAACGTGGCAAAAGTGGCAACGTCTTTCAAAGCTGCGTATTCCTCGACATCTGTGATCTCCAAAGTCCTCACCAATAGCGATAGTCTCTCCGAGCAGAACCGTAACGGTTTCCTCTCAATGAATGTCAACTGTTTCAAATGCTGTAAAAAGGACACTGGGGTTTCAGAGATCACGTGTAACACTTTCATCCTCGTCTTGAGATACTCGATAAATCTCTTGATGAATGCAACGAAGTGTTCAGCTCTTCGGATATTACCAGGGATGGCCTCTTTCAACAAATCCTCGGATAAAACCGGGGTCTCCATCATCTCCCTATCGTTATTGATGATCTCCGAAGCGGTCAAGCCTTGAACCAATTTATCGTACTCATCTTGTAATTTCTTAGCATCTGTCTTCTTCACATCTTCGATCCTTCTGTTCAAAGTCGTAGCACCTTTCGACGCTTTCTTCAACATATCACTTGTGATGTCAATGGACAAAGACTCGATACAGACGTTATCGATGTTGTGCGCCTCGTCAAAGATGATGATGGCATCCTTTGACAACTCTTTAGACACCCTCTCGGAGATCTTCGGGTCCAATAAATAGTGATAGGAATAAATAATGATGTTGCAAAAGGGGATCATACGACGAACGGTGAAGTATGGACAAGTCTTTTGGTCTTTACAATAGTTTGTCAGCTGTTCAAAAGAGTAGACACCGGGAGGTACCAAGTTGTCCGGTTCCAATTCATACAAGTTTTCATGGAACTCACACAACTGGGCAGTCTCATCACCGGCCTTGAGCTTCTCCTTGGCTAGCCCATTGGTCAATCTTCGACATTTCTCATCGACAATGGATCCACTCTTCTCCTTGTTCACCGTGGGGTTAAGACACAGATTCTTTCTCGAAGTTAAACCGAGACCTCTGAAATCCTCGACGTAGCCCAATTCCTTCGCTCTGTACTCCATCAGATTGTGCAACTCGATCAACGCCTTCTCGATCTCGGACATGGTACGTGAGCAATAAACAATCTTGCGACGTTCCGGGTAGTGCATCTGGTACGCCACCGTGAGCGAGAGCAACGACACGGTTTTGCCCGTTCCGGAAGGCATCTCCAGGATACTGTTTCCCCCGACGTCCAGCGTCTTCTTGATGTCCGACATGTACGCATATTGCTCTGGGTAGATACGTGGATAAGGGAATAGCACGGGCAGGTCGTCGATGTAGAACTTCATTGTGTCTTAAGGCAAAGAGCTTTTGTTATGGCCTGTTTGTATATGGTGCGCACAAAAGCAGTGTATGTATGGCCTGTTTGTGTCTAAAGAAGAACAATTGGCCACTGCTGTCTCTTCTGCTGCCCTTTCAAAGTGGTGATTTAGGAAGATATCCTATGTTTTGCCCTTGATGGATCCGTCTCAAAATTCCTCCATCAACACTTTCGCGCACATTGATTGCGCAATATGTATATTGCTATATTGTACGATATATTGTGTGATATATTGTGCAATATATCAGGATTATATATTCTACAATATCTACAACATATTAACAAAAAGGATGCACTCTAATTAGAAATACCATGCAACTGTACAAGCCCAATATTCCCAACCAAACGAATAGACAAACACATCATTTGGCATATGTTATACGTGTGTGTTTTTTGTATTGTTTTTATCAATGTCATTAACCATCACAAACCGTTTATTTTCTTCTGAAAGAAGAACCCTCGGTCAATCTAGCCTTACCACCGGTTGGCTGGGTCAAGACAGTGGCACAAGAGTCACAGGTGACGGCGGTCTGGGCGTGGGAGAAGACAGTGGTGATGTTAAGACAACCTGGGCACTTGACGTCCATGAAGAAAGATCTTGGGGACTGGACAAGAGTCTTAAGCTTGTGCTTCTTAGCCTCAGAGGCAGCAGATGGGTGCAACAAATCCTGAACCAAAACCTGGAGAAATAATGTTAGTAAAACTGGTCTTTAAAAACAGATGTTATGAATAAAGCACTTGTATCTGAAAATATGTCTGTTTTGCAATGTGTTGCTGAGATTGTGGGTATCGTGTGAGGGGTGAATCGATCTAGTGATATAGAGGAAGCCTCATCTCAACATCGAAAACAACCACTTTCTGCAGTCAAGAAGGATCGTAAAAACATCGAGAATGGGATAGATGGCTTCTATAAAGGTCTGTGATCATTTTGATGTAATTTAAACGAGCCGTACTTCACACTGTAGCTTGGAAAATCGGAAGGTTCCTCGTGTCCTTTGATATCTTGAGTTGTTCGTAACTTTTTGGGCATTTCTGGAGACTTGACAGGACCTTATACGATACTAAAGGCTTCTCTGATACTTTTGATGATATAATTTGTGGATTATTCCTTCGTTGATGTCGATTCTTGTGAAATTTTGCGCCTTTCGATGCCCTTCGATGGGATCTTTAAATCTTTCTTAAATGGTCGGTTTTCATTCGTTTCTTGCCGGGTTTTGACATGGCTAGTGTGCTCATTTGATACAAGTGCTTCTTCTATGATCTCTGGTGGTATTTTGGACGTACCATCTTGTTTCTGTACTTTGTGATAACCTCTTAAAAGAGTATGTACACGGCTTCAACCACTCGCAAAATGGCCAATTTTTCACTGCTTTTTTTCGCGCCGCCCGGCGCTGGCCGAAGTAGGAAACCTAAAATAAAAAACCCCAATAAGGAAGTCTTCCTTTTGCAGTGTATCCAGAGTGGTACGGGCAACACCTCGCGAAAATTGCCGTTTGCAATTCCGGTGGCGTGTCCCCCCGGTGCTGCGAGAAAGAAGCAGTCACATGTGGTGTCTGGGTGTTCCTTGCTACGCGTTTTGTGGGGAGTGATCATCTCCAGTTATAATTCAAAATTGGGTTCTTATGAAGCAATTGATTGTCCTGAAGAATATCGTTGACGATTTAGTTCTATCTACGATGTGTATATAGTAATAGATCAAAAAGATGCGCCTTGAACGCGTGTCTGCACCCCTGAATAGAGAAGTTCTGGGGAAGCCATGCATGAGGCACCAACATCTAAGGCTCCTACATCTCTCTTTGACTAAAGTATAATAAGCGCATTGTTATAGTAGATCATATAATAGTAAAAATTGGGATTTGAATAGACAGTCTCCAAATCCGAAACAACGACACACAAAGACATAAACACAGATAAGTTATAAACAGAAAACACACACAAACACACACACACCGTACCCCTCTCCGCATAGTCAAACATCCACTACAACACTCAAAGCCTCAGTCACACAATGGTTCAAAGAAAGTCATAGACATTCCAAAGAACACACTGGATCAGTGGAAAGAGCGCAACTGTGAAAGTCCAACTCCCAAACAACCACTTCTTCATTCTTCCTCAGATGAGGTTGAACTCGAAGCGATGCCTGAAAGAGAGAAAGAGATTTTATCTAAGAGCTGATTGTTTATTACAAAACCAAAAGTTCCCCAAATGGTACCAGTGTGAGTAAACATGAACGAAATTCAAATGGGGGATAAAAGTCATGACAGAATGGAAGTGAAAAAAGCAATTGAAATTTGTGATGGAGAGGTGGTGTGTGTTGGATGATAGCAAATGTTGTGTTGTGTGTGTGTGTGTATACATAAAAGTTCATTTTTTCTGTTGTCGTAATGTATCAAACATGTCGTTGTAGTTGTGGTCGTCGTCGTGGGATATAGTAAAGGTGTCTAATTCTTCCTAAATCCTTCATAAAAGCAAGTTCAAAAGAGGAAAAACAGAAGAGCCAAATATAAAAGACGAGAAAAAAAAGAAAACAGAGAGAATCAATAGTTCCAATAAAGTAATAGCACTTCAATTCGTTAATATACAGTGTGCAAAACAAGAATGTAAAGCAGCAGTTAGTGTGAGGGGGAGGAGGGACAAACGTGATATGTGATGGTTGGAGATGTGGAGAATGTGGAGATGACGGGGAGAGAGGTATAGGAGATGTGTCTGTGGGGGAGGGTGGGTTATCAACAAGACAACAAAATGATGAGTGAAGTCATAAGGACATGATGTGATGTGGGAAAATGATCAGCTTCATTTACTTCGTAGGCTTCTTCTGCTTTCTTGGTGGAGTCATACTTCTGTTCTGACCAACAGCGTTGTAGTTGTACTTTGGCTTCTTCTCAGCAGGTTTCAAAATCTGGAAGGAACACAACAAACTCTCATCAACACTCATCATAGCACCAGCGTTATCGAATTCACCACAGTAGTTAGGGGCACTGAACAATGTCACGAGCTGTCTCTTGCTGAAAAATTCGTAACCGTCTTCAACAACTTGATGAGCTCTGCAAATCAAGTCCATGTCGTGTTTCTGAAGGAATCTTGAAACGACATCTGGGCCGAAAGTGAAAGAGACACCACGATCATTCTCACTCCATCCTGTGATATCTTTATCTGGGTCTGACCAAAGCAAATCACAGAGCAAACCGACATCTGGGATATCCGTTGGTCTCATGACTCGTCTAATCTGTTCCATGGAGTTCAAGTCTGGAGACAAACCACCGTGCATGGTGAAGATCTTCTCATCGATGATTGCGGCAATAGGCAAACAGTTGAAACAATCTGTAAAAGTCTTCCAAAGCTTAATGTTATACCTTCTTTTACACTCGTCGTAGAAACCGTAGATTCTGTTGATGGAGGCACACTCGTGGTTACCTCTAAGGATGAAGAAGTTCTCTGGGTACTTGATCTTGTAGGCCAACAATAGACAGATGGTCTCGAGGGATTGCTTACCTCTATCAACGTAGTCACCGAGGAACAGGTAGTTTGACTCTGGAGGGAATCCACCGTATTCGAACAATCGTAAAAGATCGTAGTACTGACCGTGGATATCACCACAGATCTTGATTGGGGCCTCGAGCTCGAGCAAGATAGGTTGTTGGATGAAGATTTCACGCGCCTTCTTACAAAGGAAACGGATTTCAAACTCTTCCAACTGTACCTGCTGCCCTGGGCGGGAGCCTCTAACTTCGAGGAGTCTGTCCACAATAGAATCGAGATCGGCCTCCGGTTCTTCAGCCATTGTGTTGTGTTGTTGTGATGCGGTTATCGTGGATGTGTTGTGGCTGTGTTGTGGTGTAGTGGTGTTGTTGTTGTTGTTTGTTTGGTGGTGGCGCGGTGTTTGCTGGCTCTTTTCGGACGGGCTTTCCGGGTGGGCGGCTAAGCGGGTGGCGTGTGAAAAAAGAGGAAGCTCTCAAACGGACGCGTCTGTGTAATCTCTCCTTTTAACGTAATAGGAGAATGGTGTTTGGGGCGTGGGGGTACAAAAAGGGGGTGGGTGGGCCTCTCTTTTTTATATGGTTTGTTTTAGAGACGTTGGCTCAAATTCCAAAGGGGGGGGGCAACGTTTTTTTTTTGAGCGCCCACTTTTTTTTTTTTGATCGGAAACAGGAAATTGCAGCACTTTCCGCGAAAATGGAAAGCAGTTACCCGGCCCCTCGGCCGTCTGTCTGTGTGTGTGTACTGTGTACTGTGTGTGTCTCCCCGCACAATAAGATAAGGCACACTGAGTAAGCTTTATGGCTATAAGTCATCTGTATAGAGATATATCATTGTCCATTGCCCGAACAGATATGACTACTCCCTTTAAGAACCATTATCATCTACGCAAAGTGGCCGAATCGAGCTCTCAACCTTGTGCCTTCTGTTATAAACCCACAACATCCGTTCTTATCACGTCTGATGGTAAGAGTGACTTCTTTTATACCTGTGACATCCATCTCAAAGACTCCTCTTTTGCCACGCCGATCCGTGATCAGGAGTATCTCGACGCCAAGGCTAAGAAAGACGCATTGGATAAGGAGATTACGATACTCAAGAGAAGATGGGATGAGAAGAACCGATATGCTGGTTGGGAGAAGCTTGTAAGCTATACGAAATGGGGGAAATCAGATAAAAATGATGAGGATGAAGAACCAAAGACTCCAGAAGAGAAAGAAAAAGCAGATAAGAAGAAACTCAAAGAATTAAGCTCAGAATCTCTTGGATTTGATAAAGTATTGAGTAAACCACCTCGAGTATTTGAACTAAACAAAGACATTTACAGAATCAGATTAGAGAAGAAGAAACCTAAACCACAAGTCGACACCACCGGTGTGAAAGATCTCTCCATGTTCCCCTCTGTTCCAAAGAAGTCATTAGACTAGGCTTCTACCCACCATTGCATACATACATCATCAATAGACGACTAATACACCATCCTACATAGACACAAGAGTACAAGCACATTTCTTAATAACATAATTGATTGGTCCATATTTTTTTCTTTCCTTTTTTTTTCATATCACATTTGAACGTCAGTTCCACTGTCATTCATCCCTTCATCATGACCATCACCAAACACTTTCAGAATCTCCTCAAAATAACCTTCATCCTCACCGAAATCAACATTCAGCTGGTCATCCAACTTATGAGATAACCCTTCGTGATCAAACACTGTGCTCCCAGTATCGGTACTCATCACATCAACGACACCATCCTCTCTAACAGGTTCTTCATCATCCTCTCTTAGATCCGGGTTAGTGATACGCAATTTGGACCTTCTTTTACTAGAAACCAACACTTGAACGTCCCTCTCACCCAAAAACTCATCAATCTTCTGTTCTTCGTCATCCATCACTGTTCCAAGACTGTGTCTTGATCTGTTCTGTGATGAATAAACCGGGGACAACTTATCCTGACGATCTGCATAATCCTCCGGATTAGCAAAAGGACCCAAAGTCCTCGTCACTGAAGAGTGTGATTGTTTATGGATGTTCTTTAAAAATGGTAGATGTGGAGAATTACTCGTTGGTTGAACAGGTGTAGTACCTTCAAAAGTGAATGCATCTGTTGAATGATGACGTTGTATAATTGGTGTTGTCAGCTTCCTCGTGAATTCATCCCTTTTCTCAGACCAGGAGTTAATGCTTGCTTGGTCAAATGTCATTGCCTTGTAGTATTCATCAGAGTATTGAGTGGAACTTGTAGAAGAAGAGTCATCATCACTTGAATTTTTGAAACATCTGAGCCAGAAAAGGTAGGCTAATATGGCTATGAGAATGAGCGATACAACTGGAACCACGGTGGCAATAATGATTGTAGTTTTGTTTGAGTGGGAGTGTGTGGTAGAAGCAACAATCGAAGAGCTAGAAGAAGTTGCTGTGGTAGTTATAGAATGAGTTGAAGTTTTAATCGCTGCCAATGAAGATGAGTGAGAAGAAGCATGAGAGTGGGATCGTGATGATGAAGCTTCGCTCATAGAGCTCTCTTCTGAACTTAAAGAGTTGATACTCGATGATTTTGAAGAATAAACACTCGCTGAGCTCAACCTAACCGAATCGATAGAACCGAAATCTTCAACATCGTACAAATTCAACTCAAAACCTGACCCGGCCCTTTTAGTATCACTTGACTCACCGATAGATATCAACACCCCATCAACTATGACAGCGCCAAGACAGCTCTTAACTTTGAAATCACCTTGTCCTGTCATGTTTTGCCATCTCCAATCATCAGTCATATTCAAAGTCAACACATAAGGACTTGCCCAATTATCACCGAGATAACCACCAACGACAACGACACTCTGTACGTCATCATCGTCATCATCGAACATAGGAATAACCAGTGGATTCACACGGGAATTAACGTTGAAATCCGCCTGGGTCACTGTCTTGAAAGTCCACGATCCATATTCCCAAACTGCAATCTGGAACATACTAACCCATCCACTTGAAGCCTTACCACCAATCAAGATGTTCGATTTGGCTCTCTTATCCAAGATGGCATTATTAGCACCGTAGAAAGACGTTGGTGCCACAGATGTCATCACACTTTGTAATGTCTTCTTTGTCGGGTTGAACTCCAATAAACGATTCGTAATGGATGACCCTTGACGACCTCCATATATATAGATCACCTCTTTACCCGTGTCTGAATCGTATGAGGTCATAATCGTCGAATCGTTATAGAACTTGGTTGTGTTACTCGTGAGTGTTGTGTTATATGTGAATGCTTCCCAAATGTCATTATCATCGTTAAATTGGGAGATGATGAGTTGATCATCATCGGTGGAGTCTTGATAGAAAGCGAATAGTTTGCCATTGGCGAGTGCAAGGGAATAGTTCCCCGATGTAGACGGTGTCGTAATCAGTGAACTGGAACTTATCGATTGCCCCGATGTGAAGTCTGCATCTGTGAAGTCGAGTTGTAAAAGATCGTCAGTAGAAAGCTTGAGATATGCCTTGTTTGTAGATGGCGATATAAGTGTGTCCCATTGTGCTTGTACCAGTGAGAGTAAAGGTAAGAGTTTGAGCAACCTCATGATGTCTCTTGTTGCTATGACAATTCTATCCTCGAGGTATGTGTTTATGGGGTAGGACTGGTGGTGGTGGGGGTTGTTTCTCTTTTGCCCGCAGACGCAGGGGAAATTTTGGTAACTCGATGTCCCATGCGGGCCGAAAAGTAAACACAGCTTCCCGATGCGGTAATTGACACGCGACTGTATGACAGCTGTCACGTGCACTGGTGAAACAATACATGGTCACGTGACCTCTATGCTGCCCTAACCAACACCCCTTTTCATTATATTGTTCCTCATCTAAAGACAAACGCGATTATGCCGAGTTTGTTGCGTGTGAAATGTATGTAAATGGGTATGTGTAATTGCCAATGGTATTATAAGCCTTTTAGATGAATCAGGGGGTGTTTCCATATACGTGTGTAGTTTGCTTGCTTGTAGCCATGGTGACCAGTTCTGTGGAGAGGGAGCGTTGCTTTAAAGAGGATTGCTGTTTGGCAACCCTTTTGAGCTTTGTACCATACGACGGCTTCAGCAGCAAAATTCCTTATATATATCATCTCCTAGTTAACAACTGCACTTTCCAGCCCCTAAATTCCCCTCATAAATAGCATTCCAAAGGAGTAAAATAAAACCCCCAGAATTTTGCAGCCAACAACCTGTCAGTGATCGTCGCGGAGAAATTACATACGTCAAAAAGAGTCAGTCATCTCCACACCTTTGCGGATCGCTTATATAACCACCAACCACCAACCAACCAACCAACCGACGCTTTTCCTTCTCTTTTTCTTTCTCTTTTTTCTTCTATTATTTACAGGATACACAGATGGCCACCTCCAGTAAGCGCTCGCAGTGGCTGCCGCCGAAGTCCTCGCCGTCGCCCGCCGAGGTGTTTGCCGCCGAAGCGACGCCCAGGGACTTCCTCAAGGCCTCCACCACAACGGAACCACGGCGGGTGTCCCGTGTAAGTGAGATTCTTCACCGTTCAGTCGACCCTCAATCACCGCCCCGCTCGCCGTTCTCTTCAACGGATTCGCTGGCGTCGCTTGTGGAGCGTCAGCAACAGAACAAGATCATCCATCCTCAACATCAAAAGACCCTTTTCCAACCATCGTCACAGAGGAGAGCCACCACAACACACGTTCCCGACTCCGGGAGACGCTCCTCAACAGCGTCTCTACGGGCAGTGCTTCAAGGACAACAGATGAAGAAGCGTTCCAGCGATGGCTCCAGCTCCACCACCACCACGATCCCAGTGGTCACATCCCCGCTAGCGTTACAATCATCAAGGTCATCGTCATCCCGCAGACTTCATCCGCACCATAACCCACATCACGTCCACTCAACACCTTCTGTTAAGGAGTCCAAGACGGTGTCACTTGGCTACGACCCGGTGTCACGCAAGAAGTTGCTCAACTCGTATGAGATCATTAAGGAAATCGGTCGTGGAGAACACGGTAAAGTTAAGCTCGCCAAACATCTCGAGACGGATGAATTCGTCGCCATCAAGATCGTTGACCGTAAAGGCCCACGTTCTCGTACTTTGAAACCACCGGGTTCATCATCATCTGCTAATTCCCACGAGGAAAAAATTAGACGTGAGATTGCCATCATGAAGAAAGTCAACCATCCAAATGTCGTGCAATTGATCGAAGTTATGGACGATGCGAATTCTAGAAAGATTTACTTGGTGCTAGAATACTTGGAAAAGGGTGAGGTCAAATGGCAAAAGGCTAAAGATGTACCAATGATGAGTTTGCAAGAGAGTATGAAAGTTTTCAGAGACGTTGTGCTAGGTTTGGAATATTTACATTACCAAGGAATCATACATAGAGATATCAAACCTGCCAATCTCCTCATCGCTCGTGATGGATCGGTTAAGATCTCTGATTTCGGTGTTTCGTTCGCATCTTCTTTGAAAAATGGCGAACAGGATGATTATGACCTGGCTAAGACGGCAGGTACACCTGCTTTCCTCGCTCCAGAGTTGTGTCAACCGCTTGATGATTTTGAAGATGCACATCCTAAGATCAATTATAAGATTGACATTTGGGCTTTGGGTGTTACCCTCTATTGTTTCTTGTTTGGTAAATTGCCGTTTTGGGCTACAAATGAGTTTGAGTTGTTTGATGTCATTTATCGTAAAGAGTTGGAATTTCCTGAAAAGTTCCCAGAAGATTTTTCTGAAGAAGACAAAACCAATGCTATTGATTTGTTGACCAAGATCTTACATAAAGACCCAAAGAAGAGGCTCAGATTGAAGGAAATCAAAAACCATGCATTGACTTTGAGAGATTTATCCGAAGAAGACGCTCTGGCTTACACTGAAGAACAACAATCATGTCAATGCAAGATCGATGTGTCGCATGAGGAAGTTAACGTTGCTGTTACAGGACTGGGAAGCAAGCTTCGCAATGGGTTTGCAAAAGCTCTGAAATTTGCTGGTTTCCAAAAGAGATATTCAGATACTGCAACTGCTCCAACTTCACCAACCATTGAAGCCTCACACATATCAACAACGGCATCATCAACTCTGGATGACACACTTGGTCATCGTCGTGTTAAATCTGGGGATATTCAAGTTGAGACACATGCAAATGTTGAAGGTGATCTGTTCCTGAATACCGGTTCAGCTTTGAATTCTCTCAACAATATCTTCAACGACGATGATAAACGCAGATCAAGTCTTTCGCTTAACACACATGGTATGTCTTCACCGACTACCTCGAATGACTCTTCATTGTCGAGAGGCACTAACCTAGTTTCTCTCCCTGTGAATGCCAGTTTTGCCTCTTTGGACTCTGTCTACATGGATAACTTTGCTCCAAGTTATGCTTATACCAGTGTTGTCGACGCTAGAGGTCCTCCTCCACCGCCACCACAGTCCAGGGATGTTTTCACCAAGATGAGTGGATTTGAACTGAACAAGACTACAAGAAAGAAATCCGATGATGCCGTTCCCCCACACGCTAAGAGTACATTCCAGCTGTGTGACGATGATGATGATGATGATGATGCTGATGATGACAATGAACATGAAGATGAAGATACCACTGATCGTTCTGAGATTTCTATTCCTTCATATCTGATCCAAGACCTGGGTGGTCATTTTCCAGAACCCAAACCACATTCAAAGTCTTCGACTTCCAGATCATCCGATTTGCCAACCCGTGGAGCCCCAAAGTATAGTTTCTTTGAGACTTCAGATGATGATGATGACGACGACGATTCTAATTCCTATTCCGTGGGTAATTCAGGACCAGAAGTGATTTTCGCTGATTCTTCTGATGACGATAGCACACCAACTGTTCAATCCCGCTTCCCGACTTTTGAAAAATATCATCCACTGAGTCGTCACCGTTCTGCTGATCCACCACCACCCATCGAGGAAGAAGAATCTGATTCCGATGATGGCGAACTGACACTTTCATTCAATAAGGCCAGATCCCGTCAAAACACATTCACTACAACCATTTACAACGACCCGAACTACATTAAAAGAATTGACCGTGTTTCTTCACCACTATCCCACAATGCCCCGAAGACCCCTATCGCTAGCTCCAATGCCCATCTGATAGCTCAACAACACCCATTATCACAACAGTATTCCAACCATTACAACAAGGTCCATCCGTCGGTCCAGTATCACCACACTGCTGTTGATACGAAACAAAGAAGTAACAGTATTACAGTTGGTTTATTGAGAAGTCCAAGTCCTGCATTGGGAGATTGATTTGATAGAGGAACATTAAGAGATGATTATGAACGCATTTTGATGAATGAATTTTGAAACTGATGTTTGCTACGATTTACTGCTCGTGTTTAACGATTTATCACAAGCATGAATGAACTTTATTGAGGTGTAGTACAATGCCCGACTTCCCCGGTCGCCAAATACAGGAACTTTCCTGATTCGGATATTTATGTTTGTTTCGCGACCTTACCTCACGAAACGTCAACAAGGCTTGTAGAGCAAAAAGGTACCAAAATCTCTTGTTTTTGGACGATCTGACCTGTCCTTCCACACTCACACGACCAAACTCCCTTCAAAGTATCACCAGGTCATAACAAAACACCATGGTGAGGGCCCTGTCACATGCCACGCGTCGTCTGGACTTACGGAGACCTCGCGTCCTCGTCGCTTTGACAACGGCGATTCTTCTATCGATGTTTCTCTATTCCTTCTCAGCAGAGAGCTACGATTATGGTTCCCAGTCGCTCAAGGCCATGACCGAGAAGATGGAGTATCTGAATGCCCGTATCGAGAGCTGGAAGAAGCTAGCAGAGTGGGAGGCGGAGAACTACGTCGAGAGCGTGTCTTTGATGGCACCAACGGCTACCTCGGTAAAGGACGCACTGCCCACCGCTACACATTTCGAGGATGTCAAGGAGGATGAGAGTCTCGATCTCGTTCGTCCAAAGGAGAGAGGTGTTATCATCATGTTTGCTAGAAATATGGAGCTGCATAATGTGTTGAAGACCATGAGAACCGTTGAAGACAGGTTCAACAAGAGATACAACTATGACTGGTTGTTCATCTGTGATACCACACAATCGAAGAATTTCAGAAGAATGACAACGGCTTTGTCATCGGGAGAAACAAAGTACCACGTTGCTTCACGAAGAACTGTGCTCGGATACCCCTCGAATATCGATAAGGCAAGACTTAAAGATGCCAAGAAGATGCTTAGACAAAAAAACGTCAACACCGTTAAATCACAAAGAGTGAAGCATCTCCAAAGGTTCTGGGCGAAGGAAATCTTCAACATTGAACTTCTCCAGGACTATGACTACTATATGAGAGTTGATGTTGGTTCGTTGATGTATTGTGACATCGGTTTCGATCCTTTCAGATATCTCAAGGATCACAACAAGACTTACGGTTTCGCATTTGCACAAAAGAGTCAAATCAACGGATACCCAACCATCTGGTCCAACACACTCAAGTTCATCGAGGAAAATCCGCAATCTATTGCTCCAAAGCACCTCATGGAGTTTTTATCTGATGATCAAGGTGAAACTTTCAATGGGTGTCAAATACGTACAAAATTTGAGATTGGGGACTTGAACTTCTTCCGATCAGAGGAATATCAAAATCTTGCAGCTTTCTATGATGAGACGAACGGTATTTACTACGAAGCTTGGGAAGATTCAACGATTCGTACCATTGGTGTGACACTTTTGCAGGACAGAAGTAAGTTGCAATTCTTTGGTAACTTGGGTTTCCAGGATAACGACAAGATGAAGTTGAATCAGTGTCCATTCGACAGAGACGTCAGATTGAAAACTCAATGTACTTGTAACCCAATCGATGATGTTACTTGGACTGGAGACAGCTGTGTTGAAAAATTCTTTGAAGCTAATGGATTTAAGATTCCTGAAGACGTTCCAAAAAGATTGGAGTACGTCCGTGTGAAAGAAGAACAAAAGAAGTTGGAGGATGAGAAGAGAAAGTATGAGGAAGAGCAACTGAGATTGGAGAGAGAGAAAGAAGCTGAAGAGACTAAGAAATTGTTTGAAGAAAACGGAGAAGCACCTGAAATGGAGGAACAGGAAGGTGAGCCTATTGCACCTGGTGAAGAAACTCCGAAAAAGGCTGAATGATTTTGTAATATGAACTGTTATCTATTTATGAACTTTACGATGTAGATCAAACTCGAATTTATTCAGATTTTTAACTAAAGAAACACCTGGACATCACCTGGAACATCCAGACACCCATCTTGTAATACTTTAAAATTCTCTTGCATCACAAATATTGGCTAATTTGACACAAAACTTTTTTTCAAGACTTATTGAAGTATCACATTTTGATAGAAACAATTTTCAATCCATAATATGAAGTTTTTAGGATAATAAATTTCTTTAATTTGAAGTTTTCCCCAGAAAATGGAGAGAAAAGTTGAATCCCAAGTACAAGTACTTAGGCAGCTGCACTATGACTTTATAAATATTCGGCACCGCCGGCCGGCATGGACGTCGACGACGACGTCGTACAGCTCATGAGCTAGCTAGGCAGCTGCTAGCTATAATTACGAGCTGTGCTGATGGTAGGCTGCCAGTAAATGATTATATTCGAGGTCCGTGAGAATAGTACTGCCTACAGCTGAATATCCACATCGACGGTATTCTCCAAAGTCTACAGTCATATATGGGTTTCGATAAATGCTAAATGGGTGTGTTTCTTTTAAAAATTGGTACACAAAACCGTTCATACTCTTCTTCTGGCCTTAGTTGGGGAATCCATTCTGCAGTAGTACTTTGGTGAAGGAATGTAAGTTGGTGTGCTAACGGAAGAAGTCTGTTTGAGCTTATTCAATAACGGATTAGGCCCAAGAGATTGACCAGAGAGAGAAGATGGAATAGTTGGTGCAGTTGATTGTGCTGTCGTCGTCGTGCCAGTTTTGTTTGGCGAGTTCTTGGTGAATGTGAGTTTTTTGATTGGTGTAGAGGCCATTGGTGATGCAATTGGAGTCTTCACTCTCTGATTATCTGTTTGTGACTTCACAGAGTC
Source organism: Petasospora amylophila (assembly GCA_030557155.1). Lineage (NCBI taxonomy): Eukaryota > Fungi > Ascomycota > Saccharomycetes > Phaffomycetales > Wickerhamomycetaceae > Petasospora > Petasospora amylophila. The sequence continues at coordinate 69,098 of JAKTVK010000211.1, read as the reverse complement.
TGCTGCCTTGATTGGGGACACTGGGGTGCCCGTCTTTTTGCCGAGTTGTAGTGGCTTTGTGGATGTTTTGTATGAGACAGCAGTGGTGTTTGTCTTTAATGGGATCGGTGTCAATCCAAGAAGCTCCCTTTGATGTGGTGTTAAGTCCAAGTCTTTGAACTCATCTTGAGGTTTCAACACTTTGTAAATACCTGAACCAATGTTCCATAGGAAGAGAAGTTGTAAAAGGTAGAGGTAGTTAGAGTAGTCATCAAGCGAGAAAGTAGACTCCAATTTGAACAGTAAAAGTTTGGAGAAATTGAATGAGAGCTTAGAGATGAGAAGTAGGATAAAATTTATGAGCACCCTTTTCAATTCCAACTCCTTATTGACCATTCTGTGTTCAATCTTGGCCAAGTCCGGATGTTTCCACTCGATCTCAGGCTCACGAAGAGATGACGCAGATGGGGCCTTTGTTGCAGTTGATCCGAAGCCCAATTCGCCAGCAAGTCCAGATCCAGAGCTCATCTTACCAACTGGAGGGAATGGGGATACTGTGCGTTCACCAAGTCTCAATGAGTTTGACTGTTTAAGTGGAGAAAGTGGTTGTTGTTTGAGCTCCACGTTGTTTCTGATGATCCTTGATCTAATGTCCTGGATCTTGGACTGCTGGGCCCGTGAGGGCGAGAGCAGAGGAGAGCCAGCTCTAATGGGGCTGACAGACATTGTGATAACTCCCTTAAATATAATAAACAAGCTCAACAATTCAAATAAATAAAAGAAATAAGAGAGAGACAAAGTCCATTAAAAACATTAACGTTCGCGAAAAATCTACAGGAGACTTCCGGGGTTCCCAAAAAGGTCGGAACTAGCCGTTTAAGGTAATTACTAGTTTGGGACGTTTCCATGGAAAAATTAAAAGAAAAAAAAAGAGTCAACCACAAAGACGGCGAGGTCCGAGCCTAACTACGCGTCCTTTCTCTCTACATCGACTTTCTCTCCCACAACAAAGCGCGCTCTAAGAGCCAACTTCCGGCTGCCATAGTTCCTTCCGTTTACAGGAGCGTTTTACTTGTCTCTTTCTTTTCCCATCGAACGCTTACGCTGCTCCATTGCGGACGTTACCTCCCCCCAAAGAGACTAACCAGCCATCCCGAGTCCCGGGCCCACACCTGATAACGCTTTTCCACGAGTTTAAATTTTGAGTCGTTTCCTGTAAAGCTCAGCAGTACATTTGCCAACCTTCCGGGTCTCTTGTCACACAGTCTTTCATCTCATCAGAATCTCTCCGGCGCCAGTTATCGCTCCGAGATCTTACCCAAGAGACCTACCCCCACCACCACCACCACCACCACCACCACCACCATCGTTTTACCCTTTTTTCTTTTCACACAGCTTATGCTCCCCGTGCACCAATAGATAATGGCCAGTATCTCGTCAATGTTCTGTTGTGGAGGCGATTCATCATCAGAACAAGCTGCTACCAACACTAACGCACTACAAGCCAAAGGCTCCACGCTATCTCAACCCAAGCCGCAACATCCACCCGTTGCTCATAAAGAGAAGAAGACTCAATCTATCACCATGGCGGACTCAAAGAAGCCTGAATCCAAACCGAAATCAACACGGGCTCCAGACGTACCTTCCAAAAACGGTAATCAACAACTGAACAAGACAGACATCACAGTATATGAAGCAACGGACTCAACAGTTGAGACCAACGACAACATGCAACACAACAATAACAGTGCTGACTTCACAACTAGAACGTTAGATGATGAAGACTCTTCGAGACCAAACACTGGTTATGCTTACACCAACTCGACGCATAGTGATGCCGATGTTGAGGATGCTGACGATGAACAAATGGAAGACGCTGAAGTTATTGATGATTTCTTTGACCTGACCAAGTTACAACCTGGTCAATCACACGCTTCTAGTGGTTGGCTTTTGAACCCACCACCGGAACATTTGAAAGGTCGTAAATGTTTGATCTTGGATTTGGATGAAACTTTGGTGCATTCCAGTTTCAAATACATGCGTCAAGCCGATTTTGTCATCCCAGTTGATATTGAGAATCAGTTACACAACGTTTATGTTATTAAGAGACCTGGTGTCGACGAGTTCATGAAGCGTGTGGGTGAGTTATATGAAGTTGTTGTCTTCACTGCATCTGTTTCAAGGTATGGTGATCCGTTGTTGGATGCTTTGGACATACATAAGGCTGTTCATCATCGTCTTTTCAGAGATTCGTGTTACAACTACCAGGGTAACTACATCAAGAATCTTTCGCAGATTGGAAGACCGTTGAGTGATTTGATCATTTTGGATAACTCTCCAGCTTCTTATATCTTCCATCCACAACACGCCATTCCAATCTCGAGCTGGTTCTCGGATGCTCATGACAATGAGTTGTTGGATATAATTCCATTCTTGGAGGATTTGGCCAAAGAAAATGTCGAAGATGTCGGTCTTGTATTGGATATCAATTTGTAAAAGGTCCCTGTTTGCACAGCAAAGACAATTAAAAAAATCACAGACTGAAAACAAAATCCAAATCAAGGCATATGAAACAGTTCAAGAATCACTACACATATACAAGAGTCCATTGGATTTGCCACCAGACACTAATTTATATACAGCATGTGGCGAGTCCTTTGTTGCAAGATGTTCGGAGAAATTCATCAGGGTTCATTGAGCTGGTCTTTTTTGAACCACACCCCTTATTGAGGTTATCTTTCGAAAAGAAAGGTAACGAGTTGTACAAGTATAGAAATCTATCATTCAGGATAATAAAGCTACTTTTAATTTTGTAAAGCTTATGTTGTAGGACTACACACGCCTTCAGTACCAAATTATGGAACAAGCGTCGATTAGAAACTTTGAAAATAAATACGTCGAAATGTGAGATCGATATGAGTTATATGAGAAAATGCAATAATGCTAATCAGAGACAAACAACCCCTAAACTTTGAAGTTTCCAACATGGTAATCATCAACGTCATCTTCCAAAATCTCCAAATTCTTAGGAGTGACTCGGGTCTCTTTGATCTTATGAGTGATATGATCCAAATCGACACCAACGAAATCAGCCATGAATGCACCAATTTCAATGTTTTCATGGTTACCACCAAGATTCTCATAAAGTTGATACATAGTGTGTTTCTTGTTTGAATAGGCGTAGATGTTAACATCGACAGCGGAATGACCGTGTGTAGACCATCCAGTTTGGGAACGGCGGGAAACGATATCATTAAGAATGTAATGGGATGATGTCTTGTGTTCAACAATCGCAGCAACTTCTTCAGGGGTGAAGTTATAAATACCGAGGTCTGTTTTCAAAATTTCCTCAGTGATGAAGTTCTCGAGGTCATCGCCTTCATAAGATGCAATTTTCTTGGTCAAGTATTCACCTGAGTGAGTAGCGTTGAGGAGAGACTCTGGGTACCAACCATACTCTGGGTAATCCGGTGTCAACTGTCTAGCAGTGGCCAAACCACCAGTTTCGTGATCGGAGGTAGAAATGACAATGGTCTCCACATCGGTAGAGTCAACAAAGTCCAGAACGGCCTTGAACGCCTTATCGAAAGCCAAAACTTCACGAACCTGAGCAGCTGGATCGTTGTTGTGACCGGCATGATCAATTCTGGAACCTTCGATCAAGAGGAAGAAACCTTTATCAGAGTCCTTGGTGGCCTCACTCAAGGCCTTCATGGCGGTGATTGCCTCTTCTTCCAAAGATGGATACTCAGCATCATCCCTGTCAATGTCGAATGGGATGTTATCATCAGCAACCAAGGCAAGAAGTGGCAACTGGACGTTATCACCGAGTTCCAGAGCATCAAATTCACTTCTGTTACCGATGTAATTCCAACCATTAGAGATGGCTTCATCGATCAAGTTTCTGTCATCCTTACGAGCACCACCGTTACCGTACTTGGTATCAGCTGGAGGGTAGAAATGGGAACGACCACCACCGATCATCAAATCGACAACACGACCCAATGGGTAGTCACCAAGTTGGTGCTGTGCAACCAAATCCTCGTAGAATCTGTAAGTGACATGGGAGGAGAACGCAGCAGGTGTGGCATCTGTGATTCTCGTGGTCACGACAAGACCCGTGTGATAACCGATGGCCTTCATAGCCTCGAGAAGGGTACCACATGGCTTCTTATCTGGGGAAACACCAACGGCATTGTTGTAGGACTTGAGGGCACATGCAAAGGCTGTGGCACCGGCAGCGGAGTCTGTGACGAGGGAATTGGAGGAGCGTGTACGGGAAGAGCCAATGAGATGCTTGTCCAACGTGAGCACGTCGTTGATTGGTAGCTTGTCACGGTACTGGCGGAAAGATCTAGTTAAAGAAAGCGAGGCTGGCCCCATTCCATCGGTGACGAGGAAGATAACGTTCTTCTTTGTAGATGCCGAGTTGAGCGTGGACTCAGCATTCAGAGTGGAGAGATAGCTGCTGTGGGAGTACAGAAGGGAAATGGCTTAACTTTGTTAGTAAGAGAGATAAAGCGCTTTTGGGGGAGAAGCGACTCACTCAGCACGAAGGCAAGCGCCCAGTGCAACCACAGGCGCTTTTGAGGCGCCTTTTGGCGGGCGGAGTTGTTAAAAGAAGTGGAGGCAGCGTGTTTCTCCATTATGAGAGTCTACCGCCCGTCGAATTCTTAGATAAACCGGTTAAAAAAGTGCTCTTTGGCGGGGGCTATGAAGCTGGCTGCTTGTCGAGATTCAGATATCTCGCGAAGCGCAAAACGATGACAGGACGGAAACATCCGAACACCACGCTTATCGGACTTGTGCTTACATAATACAAACGTCCAACTTGTGGCACGGTATTACAGCTGACTTCCGGTGGGGAATCTTCAGATACTTTCTTAGTTTGACAACAATATGACATTGTTTAATGTATGTGTTATAAGTGTGCAAAATCTCAAGAAACGAGTGGATCATATCTATCAAATGGCCGGAGACGTACAGTCATGATGTTGTTCCATACAACAGCTTAACGTTATCTAGATGAGTAATATCATAACCATGTTGCTAAGGACTCTTCATAAAGTGAATTGAATCAAACACAGCTCTTTAAAACAACCAAGTGCGGGCTTCGTCTTCAGAAGTCTATCACCCAAACCAGCAGTGTGCGCCTACCACCTAAACACCCGGACACCAAAGAAAGAAGACCCTCGAGAGATCAAAAATCGTAGGCTTTATTGGGCCATCTCTTCTATTTAAAATCTCTAAAAGCCACCTCAAAACACGATGGTATTCAACAACAAAAAGTTCCGTTCCACACGAGAACAGGCTATCTATGACGCCACAATCCAAGGCCGCTATCAAAAAGGTCTTAAAAAGCATCCGTTCCTGTTGTTCGGATTGCCTTTCCTCACAGCAATGGGTCTTGCCTCCGTTTGGCTCTCATCATTCACTGCTATCCGTTATGAAAACAGAGATCGTAAGACACAGGAGTTGGGTGAGGAGGAGATTTTGAGTTTGAACACTACGAAGAGAACAGTTGATATGAAAGAGGAATACTACAGATTGCAAGGTCTTGGTGAACAAGACTGGGAACCGAAAAGAGTTCCAAGATTGCCTGGTGAATCGGACAACATCTTCTGAAAGGTTCACACGAGACTTTTGTACATACACATTTTTCACTTACGATTTATGCCCTGGGTTTTATTATATGGTGTTTTCTTTTAATATTCAAAAAGCAGTAGAATTAATAGGCATAATTGGCGTGAGGATCACGTGCAATGGTGTATGTGGCCCCAACCAGCCGTGTTTATTACAAAAGAAATTTGTCATCTTTCGATAATCTCCCATTTCCTTTCGACTCTCAAGAAACACCAAATCAAACAAAGGAAAAAAAGATGCCAGAACAGACTCAGCCAGCTGCCTCCAAGCCAAAGCCATGTTGTGTGTGCAAGCCAGAGAAGGAGGCCAGAGACCAGTGCCTTTTGATTAACGGCCAGGAGAGCGGAAAGTGTGACGACATGATCTCCCAGTACAAGCAGTGCATGAAGGGATACGGTTTTGAGATCAACTGAAGTTGCTAACATTATAATCTGGAGAGGAGATAGAGAATGATACTATGATACAGACAAAAGCGTGTGGGTTTAAAGATGTGCGGTTGCAAATGAGCTTCCGTGAGACCTCCCCGTACAAAAATGACTTGTAAATACGACGGCATGAATTAACTTGTACATGATACAAAGACGGAATATCTGTAGAGAAGATATCTGAGAACATAAATGTGTATAATACAAACTATCAAATTGAAGCAATAGATAGTTGTTAAAGGATCACTTAGTTACCAAGGCCAAAGCGAACACCCGGACACCACACCACACTCACGGATCGCGTATTTGTTTGTCCACGTTACGCCAACATGGACACGTTAACAACTCGAGAAACTTCTCCTCCACACCCACACTAACCAATTACCGACCAAACAAGCACAATGCTTCTGTTCACGGTCCTCACAGTGCTGGTCAGCGTGTGTCAGGCCTTCACGCCGCAGAAAACGTGGACCAACGTGGCCGTCGAGCGCTCCATCGACCTCCAGAGAGCCTACATCGCCGAGCGCTGGTTGCTCGAGATCAAGAACACAGCTGCTGTCCCTAACTCTGAGTACTTCCTCGCTGTGCCCCACGAGATCTGGAATAGGCTCTCTGTCTTCTCCGTGTACTCGGAGAACTCCCAGGCCGTTCTCCCCACCGAGCTGCTCGATGAGACCACAGCCTCCGATGCCGGCTTCGACCTCGTCAACTACATCAAGGTGACACTTCCTCCAGTGGCCCCAAAGAGTACTTACAAACTCACCGTGACACTCTCAATCACCGATATGTTTGAGCCATTGCCACGTGAATTGACAATGTCTGACGAGCAGACCCTCCTTCTCCAGACTACTAAGACAGCAGTCTCCGCTTACGACACCGATGCTTACACCCTCAGAGTCGTCAACGTTAAGGAGGCCTCCGAGGTTGACCAGATCCACGGACAGGCCATTGAGAACCACGGTGAGGTCAAGAACGGCGCTCTCACATACACTTTCGACAAGCTCCCAGCATTCACCCTCAAACCACTCCATCTCATTTACAAGCACAACTTACCATTGCCAAAGGTCAACAACCTCCACAGAGGCGTATGGGTTTCCCATTGGGGTAACACCTTGCAATTTGTCGAGGACTACGAGCTGACCAATGAGGCTGCCAAGTTGTCCTCTGGTTTCTCCCGTGCTGAATTCATGCAGAACAAGGCCATTCGTCAAAGTCATGCATTGTTGGCTTTGCAATTGCAATTGGAGCCTGAAGCATCAGAGGTTTATTACACCGATTTGGTTGGTAATGTGTCTACTTCCAAGCCATTGGGTAACTCATTGTACATCAAGCCAAGATTCCCAGTCTTTGGTGGATGGCATTATAACTTCACCGTCGGTTGGACTAACCCATTGCCAAACTACTTGAAGGAATTGGGTAATGGTGAGTATGTCGTTAGAGTTCCATTCTTGAATGGTCCACCCGATGTCGCTTATGACAATGTTGAGTTAAGCATCTATTTGCCAGAAGGTTCCGAGGTTTTGGATGTCGCTTGTCCTATTGGTTACGAGACTTTGGATGAGGATTACGAGTTGTCTTACTTCGATTTGGGTAACGGTCACACTGCTGTCAGATTCACTTTCAAGAACATGGTTGATCAGGTTGGTAAGTTTGAGATCTTGATTAAGTACAAGTATGGTTTCAAGGAGTGGATGACAAAGCCTTTGAATGTTGCCAAGTGGGTGTTTGTCGCTTTGATTTCCTACTTGGCTCTTACAAAGGTTGATATCGCCCTCAAGGCTAAAAAGTAAGATACAATCGGTATGAAATTAACTCTATAAAATGATACAAAAAAGTTGTTTGTTCTAGTGTGCCCTTATAGTAGCTGTTATGAATAACTTCATAATCATTGCGTAAGTACTACACCAATTTTTTTTATAAACCCGAAAAACAAACCGTTATAATGCCATTAATAAGAATGCAGATGTAAAATATGGATGTCGTGAAATAAGAGAAAGAGAAGAAAGAAGGTTATCATTTCTTGCCCTTCGACTCGTCCTTCTTTTCAACCTCTTGATCGTTGAAAACGGTGTTGACAATCTGTTTCTCCCTTTCAGAGACATAAGGCTTAGAGCCTGGCTTGGAGTGTCTTCTATCGTTCTCCTCTCTTCTCTTCAAAGCCTTAATCTCAATGTCCTTAATCTCCTTAGCCTTCTTAACAACACTTGGCAAGTGTCTGTGCTTGGAGATTCTTCTGATCTCTGGCATGTATTTGAATCTCTCTTTCAAAGCCTCGTCGTACTCCAACTTGGATCTCTCTCTAGAGGACTTCACGTTGGAACGTTCAGAGGCACGAGCACGCCACATACGCACGTTACCATCGTCAGAGCCACTGAGGATGTATTTGGAATCCATCGAGTATTTGACTTGGAAAACGTGTTGCATACGCTTTGTGTGATAGATGTCCCTTGAATGACCTTCTCTGATCTTGTAAATTCTGATGGTTTTGTCATAAGAACCGGAAACAATTTCTTGACCAGTTGGGGAGAAGTCAACGTCTAAGACAGCGGCAACGTGGTCTTTGAAGACGTTGAGTGCCTTCTTCATGTATCTCATATCGTAGTAGTAAAGGTTGTGATCTTCAGAGGCGGTGACAAAGTTGAAGGCCTCGATTGGGTTCCATTGGATGGCATTTGTTCTCATGGACTGCACAATCTTCTGTGTTGGTGTGTTTGTTCTGATATCGTAAAGAACCACAGAGTTGTCTGAGCCTGCTGAGGCAATGATTGAAGTTTCTGTCTTGTTGAAAGAAACTTTGTTGACGTTATCGGCACCCCACGACAAGTTGGAGACCGGTCTTGATCTGTTCGAGTCCCAAAGTTCTATAACAGCACCTGCTGTGACGAAAGTGGCGTCATCTCTGTGATGGTCCAATGATCTGAAACTGTGCTCACCGAGATACGTCTTCAAAAGACCTTGTTTTGTAACCTTGTTGCTATCTTCTTCAACACCGGCAAACTCTTCTGAGTTGACACTCCAAAGCTTTACCGTCTTATCATCACCAGCAGAGAGCAGCTGGCCTGCGGGTGTAACAGCAGTGCCTGTGACCTGTCCGTAATGGGCTTTGAAAGAGGCAATCTCCTGCTGCATCGACAGGTCCCAGTACTTGATGACACCGTCTGCAGAACCTGTAGCGATCTTGTTAAGCACCTTGAAGTTCTTCGCGATGGTGTAGATACCATCTCTGTGACCGTTTCCAAGCTGCCCAACGAACGGTTTGGCGAACATACGCTCCATCTTAGTAGCGTTGAGTGCCTTGGTGTATTCACGAGCCCTTTCGAAATGATGGAGCTCCGGGTTGAGGTTTCTGGGCATGGCAGACTCTTGTGTGGAGCGCACAGGGACATAGTTGTCCGCAGAGCGTGAAATGGTTTTGATCTTCATGCTGTGATAGCCCTTTTTTACTATACAATTCAAAGGATATAAAACTGCTTAGCTCATCGCCTGTATGCAAAAAAAATATTTGTTTCTGTTCTCCGCGAAGAACCGGAACTTACCGCATTAGGAAACGGTGATTCCCGGATCTCAGGCTTTCGCGAAGCCTTTCCTCTCCATGATGATTTCTCTTCAAACGTGGGCATCGGGCATCTCTTTTTATACTGGAGATCCGTCACAATAGTTCGTTTCACACGTCTAGCACTTCCGATCAGGGCATTCAAGAACTTCAAGATGTCCGTTCATAGAGAAACCACCGAGGCCACCAAGCTTCCTTCCACTTTCAACGAGCCGGTTCTTCTCGGTGTCATTGGAGGTACCGGTCTTTACCATTTGGACTCCCTCACACCTGTTGCCCGTCTTACCATTTCCACTCCATGGGGTGCCCCTTCTTCTTCCATCACCATCTCCAAGACCGCTTCTGGCTTTAACGTTGCCTTCCTTGCCCGTCACGGTGTCCACCACGATCTCCTCCCAACCAACGTCCCAGCCACAGCTAACATCGCTGCTCTCAAGTCTCTCGGTGTCAAGGCCATCATTGCCTTCTCCGCTGTCGGTTCTTTGAAGCAGAACATCCCACCACGTGACTTTGTTGTTCCAAACCAGATCATCGACAGAACAAAGGGTATCAGAGACTCCACTTTCTTTGAGAGAGGTTTTGTTGCCCATGCCGGTTTCGGTGAACCATTTGACCCAAAGCTCTCTGCCCTCATCTCCAAGTTCGGCCACGTCTTGGAAGGTGACAACGTCAAGCTCCACTCCAAGCAATTGGACAACGAGGACTTGACCGTTGTTTGTATGGAAGGTCCAGCTTTCTCCACACGTGCAGAGTCTAGATTGTACCAATCTTGGGGCGGTGCTGTCATTAACATGAGTGTCATCCCAGAGGCTAAGCTCGCTAGAGAGGCTGAGATCGCATACCAGATGATCTGTATGTCTACCGATTACGATGCTTGGAGAGAAGAGGCCGAGCCTGTCACCGTTGAGACCGTTGTTGGTAACTTGAAGGCAAACTCCGCTAACGCCAACAAGTTGGCCGTTGCCATCATTGCTGAGTTGGAGAAAGAGATCGTTGCCGGTAACATCGGTAACGATTTGACCGGATGTATGAAGATGGCCGTTTCCACTTCTCCACATGGTGTTAAAAGAGAGTTGTTGGAGAAGATGCACTACTTGTTCCCAGGTTACTGGCCAATTGAATAAGCAGAGTCTTATGTTTTAGAGAAGGATCAATATCCATGATACACGATAATTACTCATATACACCTGTAAACAAAGTCACAATCAACTTCATTCTACATAGAGAAAAACTTGATCTATGGCATTGTGTATTGAACAATACCAAAGGTTGAGAAATGCATTTACGCACACTTCTAATGAAAGAAGTAGTGTGAGACTCATGAAAACAAACAGTACAAATACTCACTAAAACTCAACCCAATAGGTGCATGATTTTGAGCACAAGGTCTTGTCAGAGCCTTAAAGTTGAAAAAATAAACGGTTTTAAGCATTGAAAACAAGGTCTTTATCAGAGCCATTGCTAGGTAATCCTGTGTCAGGTAATTCTGTGCTAAGACCAGCAGAGAGGTCCTCAAGTTTCACACAGTAGCCTTGATGAATGGCCTTGTGGTACTTCTTGAGGCACACTCCCGTGACAGGCCCGCTATATGATTCGTGTGATTTTTGTGTGATTTTTGACAGTTATTAGGTCTTTATCAGAGCCTTAGTATGTTTCAAGTGTGTTTTGACGGTTGTGTAAAATGTGTAGAAGCCGTTATTAGGCATAATGTCGGTCTTTATCAGAGCCTTAGTATGTTTCAAGTGTGTTTTGACGGTTGTGTAAAATGTGTAGAAGCCGTTATTAGGCATAATGTCGGTCTCTATCAGAGCCTTAGTATGTTTCAAGTGATTGTTGACGGTTATTAGGTCTTTATCAGAGCCTTGGTATGATTCGTGTAAAATGTGTAGAAGCCGTTATTAGGCATAATGTCGGTCTCTATCAGAGCCTTAGTATGTTTCAAGTGTGTTTTGACGGTTGTGTAAAATGTGTAGAAGCCGTTATTAGGCATAATGTCGGTCTCTATCAGAGCCTTAGTATGTTTCAAGTGATTGTTGACGGTTATTAGGTCTTTATCAGAGCCTTGGTATGTTTCAAGTGATTGTTGACGGTTATTAGGTCTTTATCAGAGCCTTGGTATGATTCGTGTAAAATGTGTAGAAGCCGTTATTAGGCATAATGTCGGTTTTTATCGATGATTCTTGTGATTCTTGTCGAAGCCGTTATTAGGCATAATGTTCATGCAAACAAGGTCTTTATCAGAGCCATTGTTAAGTATCTTGTGCTAAGTATCTTGTTGTTCGTATAGTTTCGAAGGTAACCCAAGAGGTATACTCAAGTTTCACACAGTAGCCTTGATGAATGACCTTGTGGTACTTCTTGAAGCACACTGTGGGCGAGGTCTTAATTCAGAGCCTCTTAGTTGGGAAAGCCGCTGTTAGGCATAACGATTGATGATGCTGTGTAACAGGAAAAAGTGAAGGAAAGAGAAACGAAAAAGAAGGGGCGGGCTCGCTGGCCTTTTATAATTCCAGGATCGCGCAAATGCTGGCGGTGTCCTTATCTGATTGGCTGATTGAACTACACGCAAATAATGTGAACCGAAACAAAACTGGAAATTCTCTATATCAAATAAACATATCTTCTTTTGTATATATGTTTCAAATGAAGGTTGGGATACCGGTGTTCTTCCAGTCCCATGGGTCGTTGAATCTGATACCTTGGTCCAAGGCAGTGATCTTGTCCAACTCCTCCTTGGTCAAGTCAAAGTCCTCAACGTGCAAGTTCTCGAGAAGACGCTCCTTGTTGGAAGACTTTGGAATGACACCAATGTTTCTCTGGGTGGCCCATCTGAGGAGGACCTGGGAGGCCTTCTTACCGTGGGCAGAGGCAATCTCGGTGATAACAGGGTTCTCGAACAATGGCTGGAGCTCCTTGGCCTTTGGGTGATCCAACTCGATGAAAGACTGTGGACCGAAAGAGGAGTAGGCAACAACCCACAAACCGGCCTTCTGGGCGTACTCAATCAATCTTGGTTGGACCAAGTATGGGTGGTGCTCAATTTGCAAAGCAGCTGGCTTGACCTTAGCAGCTCTGAGCAAGTCCTGGAGCAAAGCACCGACAAAGTTGGAGACACCAAGGGATTTGACCTTACCAGCCTCAACAGCAGCCTCAAGGGCTCTCCAAGTGTCAATGATAGGAACGTCCTCAAACTCCATCAACTCGGTGGTACCGAAGCCTGGTGGGTAGGACTTCTCAATTGGAACGAAAGCCTGAGCAATTGGGAAGTGAATGTAGTACAAGTCAAGGTAATCCAATTGCAAGTCCTTCAAAGTCTTGTCCAAAGCGATCTTGACGTTGTTTGGGTGATGGAAAGTGTTCCAGAGCTTGGAAACGATGAAGAGCTCCTCTCTCTTGACGATACCCTCATCAAGGGCTCTCTTGATACCGTTACCAACCTCAATTTCGTTACCGTAATCAGCAGCACCGTCGAACAATCTGTAACCGAGCTTGATGGCGTTGTAGACCTGGTCGGCAGCAGTGTCGTTAGGGATCTTCCAGAGACCGAGACCGACGAGTGGGGCCTTAAGACCGTTGTTAAGAGTGACGTAGGAGGACATTATTTATGTATATGTGTTTGACACGAATCAATCTTTCCAATTGAGAAAGGCAAGCAGATAGAAAAAAGCAGGGCAGGTTACAGGGTATTTATACTGCGCGACGATTCTGGAAAAGTTGTGGGCGTTTTCATTCGGGGGAAAGAGATCTTGCGAGAATCGTGGGGTAAGGGTAAACCCTCCGCTAGAATTCCCGGAAAGAGCGAGGCAGGTCAACGCGACACGGGCTGTGATTGGTTACTCGGATATAATAGGCATTTATGGTTCGCCGGAGTTGGTTCCTGTATACCGATAACACAGTTCAATTTTGATTCTCTTCCTAGAATTATTCCTCCATTGAAACCATCTTTTCTTCAATGTCGCCGGAAATAAAAAAAGGTATGGAGGGGAGGCTACTCCTGCATTGGACGTTAATTGTAACGAGAATTGGAGCAAGGCAGCAACGTACTGTACTGCAGTGTGTGCCGTTTCCGCGAACCCAGTTTTATCGATTATGTAAGCATAATTGATAAGCGCGCACATCGCCAAAGTCATATAAATACTGCGCGCTTTTTCCCCAGCAATGTTTGTCATGGTTGTTTCTTCTTCTTCTTCTTCTTCTTCTTCTTCAGCAGACATTAGTTGTCTACTCCCCAGAGCTTCCTGGGTAGATGGGGGCGCAAAGCCGTTCATCGCTGTATCGAGTTGTGGATAATCTTTTTTTTTGTAACATTGGAGGGATTACATGTCGTCATAAGTCTCAAAAGGGAATAGGATGCAGTATGCTACGTTTGACCAAGCGCCCTTTGGAAGGGGCCAATGTCCAGAGTGAAAGAACCACATATTGAGGAACCGGAGCCAGTAAGAGCCAGTGCCTATAGCGAGCCAGAGCCATCAGCAGCCAGAGCCAGTATGTTGCCAGAGCCAGTATGCCGCCAGAGCCTATAGCGAGCCAGAGCCAGTGAGTGCCAATCGCCCGAGTGGTTAGGACTATACATGTCCGAGTTTCGTTGACTTATCAAGTCCGAAGCGTCTATCGCCTCTGTTCGAGCTACATGATCCAACTTGAACGAGACCTACCAATGGATAAGAATTCGATCACGCCAGGACGTGTTGCTTTCATCGTATGACATTTACTTGATTGTTGATGGGTACAACCACAAGCACCATAGTGCACTGTGGCTACTTGTCATGTTACATCGGGTCGTCATATTGGGTTTTCCAGTGAAAGCTGTAACCGAATCACATTATCCATATATGGAAGGGAGTGTGCACGCTCTCGTCGTTTCACGGGTGAGTTTTAGTGAGTATTACCTAATTATCCAGGTTAGAGTCTCACACTACCTTTCCGTGCGATCCACTAAGGCCAAAGTGAGATCCGGAAACGGTGTGCCTAAATGCATTTCTCATCCCTATGGTCCTATTCAAATAATAGAGACTATCAAAACAAATTTCTACTCTGTAGTAGTCTCCCAATTTACGGTGTAAACACCAGCAAATTCCTTTGAGCAGGGCTGAAGGGGCGGGTAACGCGTATGCCACGAAAAGCGTCAAAAAATTATTTTCGTTAGAAGTATAAATAGTGCGCGTTTTCCCCCCTGTTGGAATTTGCCACCCACTTCTCTACTTTTTTCCTTTCTTCAGGAGACATTGGATTGTCTGCTCCCCAGCGCTTCCTGGGTAAGTAAAGCACGAAGTCATCCGATGCTGTACGGAGTTGAGCTTAAAGGATTGGGGGTTGAAACGTCGTTGCAAGTCTTGTTGGTAATAGGATGCAGTATGCTATGTTGGGAGCCACAGAGATAGGAGAGAGCCCAAGTCCGGGGGCCGCCTAGGGAATTAGAGCCAGTAAGTGCTAGACAGAGCCAGAGAGAGAGCCAGAGCGAGGTAGGCGCCAGAGCCAAAAAGGGCCAGAGCCAGTAAGTGCTAGGGCCAGATAGAGCCAATTGCCCAGTGGTTAGGACCAGAGATGTCCGAGTTTCGTTGAAGGGTCCGAAGCGTTTATCCCCTGTTAAAGAGCTACATGATCTAACTTGAACGAGACCCGCCAATGAATAAGTACCCGATAACGGCATGATGTGTTGCTTTGACAGTATGTCATGATTGGTTTGTTGATGGATACAACCACAAGCACTATAGTGCACTGTGGCTATTCGTTTCAATGGACCCGGTTGTCATATCAAAAAGATGGTGTCAATATTTATTGGCATCTGAGTTGTGGTACAGAATTTTCTTGTTCACACATATAAGAATTCACATTGACAAAAGGTCATGTGATTGGTGGCCATCCGTTTTGATGGTCAAATTCAAGAACCGGTGGACGAAAGTATACCCCGGAGGATACCAACGTTGTTTTTGCGTTGAGTAAAGAACCACATTGACAAATTGTCATGTGATGAGTTATAATCTGTTTGTTGGCCAGATTTAAGAACCGGTGGACAAAGAGTGTTCACCGAGGAATCTCAACGATGCGTTGAGTAAAGAAATACATTGACAAAAGGTCATGTTATTGGTGGCTATCCGTTTTGATGGTCTACATTGCTTCTGAAATTTCAGATATAAGCTCATGGTACAATGGTAATGAGCGGTTGCGTGGGGTGAGTTTTAGTGAGTATTACCTGATCCGTGGCAGGTTGGAGTCTCACACTACCTTTCGGCGAGATCCACTATGATTGGAGGTGTGATCTGGAAATGGTGTGCATAAAGGCATTTCTCATCCTATGGTCCTATTTAGATAATAGAGGCTATTAAAACAATTTTCTTCACTGTAGTTCACTAAAAGCCCCTACTAAATCTATGTTATAAGGGAATTCTCGCGAACTCGTTGTATAATGAATGTGCTTATATAAGCATAACTGATAAGCACACATCGCAACAGTGCCTCACGGCCGTAATATAAATACGCGCTTACCCCCCTCAAAATTTGCTTCACACTTGATTGCTTCTCAAAGGTCCAAGCTTCGGGCTTCATATGACATGATTGGAATGTTGATGGATACAACCACAAGCACCATAGTGTACTGTGGCTATTCGTCATAGCCAGGGGCCAGGGGCCAGGTCATATCGCTGTACCGGGTGCAGCGGAAGCTCATGTGACTAGTTCCTTGACATGATTGGATTGTTGATGGGTACAACCACAAGCACCATAGTGTACTGTGGCTATCTGTTATATCCAGGGACCAGGGGTCATCTTGCCGCACCGAGTGGTGCAGTGGAAGCTTATGTGACTAGTTCCTTATTGGATTGTTGATGGGTACAACCACAAGCACCATAGAGCACTGTGGCTATCCGTTACGTTATATCCAGGGGCCAGGGGCCAGGAACCAGGGGTCATATTGCCGCACCGAGTGGTGCAGCCGAAGCTTATGTGACTAGTTCCTTGACATGATTGGATTGTTGATGGGTACAACCACAAGCACCATAGTGCACTGTGGCTATCTGTTATATCCAGGGACCAGGGGTCATCTTGCCGCACCGAGTGGTGCAGTGGAAGCTTATGTGACTAGTTCCTTATTGGATTGTTGATGGGTACAACCACAAGCACCATAGAGCACTGTGGCTATCCGTTACGTTATATCCAGGGGCCAGGGGCCAGGAACCAGGGGTCATATTGCCGCACCGAGTGGTGCAGCCGAAGCTTATGTGACTAGTTCCTTGACATGATTGGATTGTAGATGGGTACAACCACAAGCACCATAGTGCACTGTGGCTATCCGTTACGTTATATCCAGGGGCCAGGGGCCAGGAACCAGGGGTCATATTGCCGCACCGAGTGGTGCAGTGGAAGCTTGTGTGACTAGTTGTCATATACCTCCTCCTTCACTGAAGGATGAATCACACCGGGTGTGACTAGGAGAGTTTACACGGGTGAGTTTTAGTGAGTATTGCCTGATAATTCAGGTTAGAGTCTCACACTACCTTTCTGTACGATCCACTAGTCAGTGTGATTTTAGAAACGGTGTGCCTAAATGCATTTCTCATCCTATGGCCCCAGTCAGATAATAGAGGCTATTGAAACAGATTTTTTTCACTGTAGTTCATTAAAAGATCGTAGCTATTAAGTTTCTTCACGACTAATGATTGTTGGTCCTTTTACAAATAATGGCTCTCAAGTTCAAGAGGCGACATGCACCCTAAATTGGATGCTTACTACTAGTGTCATCTTCGAAGGAGCTTTACGGGGTCAACACCAACAAAGCCTGTTGATTTGGTATCACTTGTGTTCCAGTTCAGGCTTAATGCTCTCACTAGTTGTAACACCTGAGTTATCATTGAAGCTAGTAAATGGAGCCTCATCCAAGGATAGGTCGTCTTCGGAGTTGGAAAGGTTACTGTGAAGTTAGAGTGTGTTGTGTAATTGGATTACTCTTATAGCTGGTGTGCTTGAGATGACGCTAAACAGAGATAAGACAAGGATGACACAAAAGTCGTGGTAATCCCTGGTAACAAGTATCAATATACTGAACAGGAAACTCCCAGATTCATGTGTAGTTCTTCCTTAGCCTCAAAACCTCTTATCTTAAACAACTTGCAACGAGATTTCATTGAGCAAGGCCCTCACTAAATCTATGTTATAAGGGAATTCTCACGAACTCGTTGTATAATAAGTGTGCTTATATAAGCATAACTGATAAGCACACATCGCAACTCCTCACGGCGCTAATATAAATACGCGCTTACCCCCCCTTCAAAATTTGCTTCACACTTGATTGCTTCTTAAATCTTCAGCCACGAAGTGTGGCAGAAGCCACGAAGTGTGGCAGAAGCCCGAGCCCGAAGGTTTCGGGCTTCATATGACGATTGGATTGTTGATGGGTACAACCACAAGCACCATAGTGGACTGTGGCTATTCGTTACGTTATATCCAGAGGCCAGAGGCCAGGTCATATCGCTCCCCCTTTTATAAAAAAGGCAAATCACACATCGTGTGACTGGGAGTGTGGAATGTAACACTTTAAAGAATTAAAGTGTTACAATGCGACTAATTGTCACAATGTGACTAGTTGTCAATATCTCCTCCTTCACTGAAGGATAAATCACACCAGGTGTGACTAGGAGAGTTTACACGGGTGAGTTTTAGTGAGTATTACCTGACAATTCAGGTTAGAGTCTCACATTACCTTTCTGTACGATCCACTAGTCAGTGTGATTTTAGAAACGGTGTGCGTAAATGCATTTCTCATCCTATGGCACTTATTATAAAATAGATGCTATTGAAACAAACTTTTCTACTGATGTAGTTCATAAAAAGATCATGGCTATATTAAAACCGACGGAATATTTTTAATCCTCCTGCAAAGCACCTTCTGGAACTCTGTAAACGGTGATCTTTGGCTGGTTTGGATTTCTCAAAATGACATATTGACCATCCTCCTGAGCGTTGATGATATCAATGTAAGACTTGACAATACCCCAACCATTACCAGAAGACAAGTTAATCTGCAAAGCGAGGTCCTCAGGTCTGTAAGAGGCAACTCCCAAAATCTGATGCTTAGTGTTATCTTTGAAGTTAACTCTGGAAACGAAACCGAGCTTGATGGTGTCAACACCGGCAAGCATGGCCTGTTGAGTCCACTTGGAGAACTTGTTGTTGTTGTTTTTGAGCTCAGCAGCCATGATAGCACCACGTTGGGAAGAGAGCTTGGTCTTCCAATCAAGGGAAGATTGCTGGTACTCGTTGGCAGCCTTGATAGAGAGGGTCTGACCGTTAGAAACGTCCTTAGAGTCGTACTCGGTACGGATAACAATAGAGACAGGCTCCTCGGCATTCTCCTCCTCGGACTTGGAACCAAGGACAAACTTACGGTACTTGTAACCCTTGGAGTGCAATGGCTCAGAACCTTGGTGGAATGGATTTGGATTTTCAAGTTTAATGGTCTGCTCATCAACAACGGCGTTGGCAACAAAGTTGTGGTTGACAAAGATAGCCTCAAGAGCCAAGTTGGAGGCGTTGTTGATGTTTGAGTCGGTGGCATCGGATGGGGCCTCTGTAGCGTTCTCATCAACGGTGATGGTGTCGATCTGAGAACCCTCACGCTTGTCAAGGAAGATAACACCATCCTTCTTGGTGGCGATGATGTCCCAAGAGTAAACGGATCTGTTAGCACACATCAACTGGGCAACAACCGAGTCTGTGGAGTAAACGGTAGCGGTCTTCTTGGCGTGCAAAGATTGAATGATTGGATCTTCAGAAGCAGTTGGGTTGTAGATAGCAGCATCAATGGCCTTGAGAGGACCACCGGTACGCTCAATGAGTTTCTTGTATGGCTTGATGGCACCGTAAGTGGCCAAGTCCTGACCTTCGGAGACCTGGAAGTTCAACTTTGTAAGCTTGTTCAACTCAACGTCAGAGACAACGTCCCAAGACTCGTCAACCTTAATGGAAGCATCTCTGATTCTCTCCTGCTTCTCGTCTCTCCAACGTCTAGCACCGTAAGAGGCACCACCTCTCTTGGCACCTGGAGCAGCACCGTTTCTCTTCTGGTATGACTGAGCACCTGGAGCAGAAGTGGCACTGGCAGCAGCACCTCTTCTGTTCTTCAAGATGGTAGCAGCTGGAGCTCTCTGAACTGGCTTGGAAGAGTTGTCGACAACCTCGAAGTCATCGCCCTTGTCGGCATCTTCAGAGCCAAACTGGGTAGCAGCAGAGGCACCGTAGGCGTGGAAGTAGTCTCTCTGGCCTCTCTTACCCTGTGGCTTAGCGTCCTTAAGCTCAGCAGCTTGCCAGTCAGCAGCCTTACCGAGTTTGTCGGCCTTGGAGAATGGGGCGTATGGGATATCGGAGAAACGGAGGGACTCTGGGATGGTGGTTGGAGGACCCCAGGTGGTGGAAGGAGCACTGTCAAGGGAGAATGGGAGTGACATCTTGCGTTTAAAGAAATCTGTTAGTGATGTTGAAGTGTTTTTTTGTTAAGCGTTTGACGTTGGCCCTGAATTTTTTTTTTTTCAGTGTACGCGTTCAAGTACACACGGCAATTAAAAGGGCGATATTTACTACTTCAGGGTGATGAATTAGGTGCAAATGGTGCTCAGAAAGATATTTATAACGATGTTTTATAGTTTGAAACATTATATAGCGCAATGGTGACTCTTTTCGTCAAATCCCCGTGAAATCGCAACTAATCCGCACAGTAAAAACAGCATTTCCATATGTAAAACCCCGACGAAATCGCGATCCACGTCCGGGGGCCTCTTCAAATCTCAGTGGCGAAAACAAAACCCACCAAGCACCGTCTCCACATACACACGAACACCAGCTAAACCACACATACGACAATGAACGGAATCTCCGTCGATATCAATCATCTCAAGAAGGGTGAGGTCAAGTGAGTTTATCCACGCCGTGGGCTCTATAGAGACCCCTGTTATTTTCAAGTGCTTTTTTTTACTAACGTGTTTGCCACAGTCTCGGAACATCCATGTACGTTTTTCTATATTCTTAAGGGCTGTTTTGCCCTCAATTGATATCTCACATCCACGAAGATCCATTGATCGACTAACATTACACACAGTATGGCCGTCACTTTCAAGGGCGGTGTTATTCTTGGTGCCGATTCGTAAGTTGTTGTCTCCTCTTTGTTCTATGGATCTCTTTTATATTAACATGAATCTCCACACAGTCGTACCACCACGGGCTCTTACATTGCCAACAGAGTCACCGACAAGCTCACACAGATCTACGACCGCATCTGGTGTTGTCGTTCCGGATCCGCAGCAGACACACAAGCCGTTGCCGACATTGCCAAGTACCATTTAGAGATGTACGTGATGCAACATGGCCATTCTGCTCCTCCTCGTGTCGCTGCCTCCATTCTTCAAGAGCTGACATACACTAACAAAGATGCACTCAGTGCCGGTTTGATCGTTGCTGGTTTCGATGAACAAAATGAGCGCGGTGAAGTTTACAGTATACCTCTTGGTGGTTCTGTTCATCAACAGGAATTTGCCATTGCCGGTTCCGGTTCGAGTTATATCTATGGTTGGACGGAGAAAAACTTCAAATCACAGATGGAGAAAGATGAGGTTGTCTCTTTTGTTAAGACTGCGTTGTCGCAGGCTATCAAATGGGATGGTTCCTCCGGTGGTGTTATTAGAATGGTACTCTTGACGAAAAATGGCATTGAAAGACTCATCTTCTACCCAGACGAGTATGAAGATGCTTAATGCACTTATATAAAATGCACATTTTGAGTCATTGTATGACCTGTTTTGTTAGTATCCACATCTGTTAAGACGTAGATGACTTGTGCCTCGGCCCATCCTCCCACAGCTGTGCGCTAACCTCTGTGAGAACATTACGAGAAGTGTGAGAGGATTTGCGGAGGTGTGATTTGAAGTAGTGGAGACAAATCTCAGATCAAATCTTCTCATCACTTCTCACACCTGCATATAGAACAGAAAAAAACGTATCCCCAGATCCCATATAAAGTAGAAATGACACTGTATCACTCATTTACATTCTTTCATGCCATTTAACCTACTAAAGAATAGCCTTAATACCAGACTTCGATATGCTGCCGTTTCACTCACACCACTCCACAAACATGGAGATCGCTCCAACGATCATCGATCCAAACAGAGAGGATGAGATTGAAACAGATCAGGAAATGAAAGAAGCTTACACTGAAAACAATGTTTCGGACACCGTGATGTCCAATAATGAAGAGATTGAGGCCCAGGGAACTATGGGAACGCATTGTTCTTACACACCTGTTCCTGGCATCGTTGGATCTTCGGGTAAACCTATTGAAGGTATCGTAGATGCAGATGCAGATGCTATGGATGTTGATAATTTTGATCTGGAGCAATTGTTTTCATTTTTTGCTCAGCATCAACTGGAATATATCGATGACGAGACGTTTGATCCGAATGGGGATATCACTGCGGATCTCACACTAAGCTTGGACGAGAAGTTGGATCTCGATGATAAGGGATACGATCATGACGATGAAGATGATTATGATGAATGGATGTTTGGGAACTAGCGCCAATAGGCTGGGGAGACTTTGGAAATTGATATGATAACGAGTGATGACCTTTAATGAATGAATGAATGAATGAATGAATGAATGAATGAATGATATACTCCCCTGAATGCCTTGACCCCTTGAGTTTCACACACTGTCAATTGAGTCTCTCAGTTCGACAAATCAATTGGTACACACCGTCCCATAATAATCACAGTGAGCTACTCTTTACAGAAAACATAAGAAAAAGAACATTTTCATCCGAGATATCAAAGGAATAATGGTGAATTTTGTAGTGCATAGTATATGTTATGTTGCCCCTTACCGTTAGCGCGCGAAATTCATGGAACTCAGCTGCAGTACGAGCGACGCGTTTCGGTACTTGGATTTGACGCGTTTGGTTTTATTTCATACATGTTTTAAATCAATCTGTCGTTATCATAGGAGATCGATATGTCACTGAAGGAGGCAATTGGTTGCGTTCTGCCCAAAGACAAGACGTATGACGTGTTCCATTGGCAGTCCACCTCGAGGGACACACATCCTCTCATCACCCAACGAAGAGGCCATTCTGACGATATTAAGACCATCAAGTGCGAGCATTTCATCACTCTGTCCCATGATGAAAGAATCTTCTTTGGGTTGGAGATATTCGTCTATGTGACAATTGATTATAAGAAGAACAGAACAGAGAAGCTGCTATTTGTTTCCAAAGCGGACACCACGGGACACAACTTGACAAAGGTGAAAATTGGTCTTGTGACCTCGGAGATCATTAGATACTTGCTCCAAATCCCATTGACTGAATATCTTTCGAGTATAATACCTAAAGAGGCAACACAGGCCAAGTACGAGAAGACAACTATTAACAAGTTCACATCAACGAAAGAGGCATTAAACATTCTCCTGAAGAGACAAACTGGAGAACTCACAAAACCACCACAAGTGGAACCATACACCATCAGAGAATTCCCAACACCGGTTCACACACGGGTTGCACTCTTCACTCGATCTGAACCTCAATATCTTTTCCCCGAATCGTCCAAAGTACCCTCCAAGCACGTCCTCTCCGGTGAAGGTTTATTGAAATGGTGGTTAAAGTGCTTGGATCCGGTATTATCAGACGTGTACCAGCACCATACTGCATTTTTGAAGATTCCTGCTGAAGAGGATAAAGTCATTCAGAGATATTTGAATCCACTCAAATCGAATTGGAAAATTGGTGATATGTTTGGTGAAGATTCAGAGACAGCTGTGTTCACTATCCCTTTGTTTCCCGATGACCCGAAAGGAAGATTCTTGGAACATCTCGTTGTGGAGAACAGAGCCACGAGTGTCACAGTGAGACAGTTTTGGGAAGAGCTACAGATGAGACAGGAATTCAGACTTGGTGTTGTTGTCAGCGTCATTGGTATTGACGGTGTTTTGAAAGAAAATACTGGTAACAAAGGTGGGCTCGTCCTATCGCACAAAAAATTCAAACAATTGAAGAACTATATCACTGGTGATGATTATTCCGATGAAGATGGTGGGTTGGAAGCGTATAAAGACATAACAAACTACTTAGAGTCGATCATCGGGGATGTACCTGTGAGTGTTGTGGGGAAATACGTCCCACCAGCACCGGTGGCCACAACACTCGAGGTAAAGAGACCAGCAATTAACAACTTAAGTACGCTTGTAAGGAAAAAACAGAAGAAATAAAACACCATTTCTTCAAAATTGGTTGACATATTTGTGATCCGTGGCCCCAATCGGGACACCGCCCGTAGTTAACAGGGTTACCCGCCCCGTTTTCGCGTTTTTAGCAAATTTCACAGATTTCCAGCCGAAACCACAACAGATCGAAACTGTGGAGACGTGTTTCTCTTGTTTTTTTTCTTTGCCACTACTTTTGGGGGCTTTGATTCCACTCCATAACACGCTCTGTCATAAGCTCCAGTATCACATAGTACACAATGGCGTCTTTGGAGGACCTCATCCCCACTGTCAACAAGCTTCAGGACGTGACGTACGACGCGGGCATCGACTCGCTCGACCTTCCGATCCTCTCCATCATCGGTTCCCAATCCTCGGGAAAGTCCTCGATTCTTGAGACCATTGTCGGGAAGGACTTCCTTCCTCGTGGAACGGGCATCGTCACTCGCAGACCGCTCGTGCTCCAGCTCATCAACATTGCCCCGGACTCGCCACTCATCCACAACTACTCAGGCCCAACACCGGGTTCTTCTCCTCGTGAATCGACTCCAGAAGCGGGAAACCCAGCCACAGACGACTTCACACTTGAGGATCATCTCAGACAGCAACAAGGTTACAAACCGGAGATACCAGACGAGTGGGGTGAGTTCTTGCACATTCCAGGCAGACGTTTTTATAGCTTCTCCGACATTCGCCGTGAGATTGAGAATGAGACCTCGCGTATCGCTGGTAAGAACAAAGGCATCTCTCGTCTTCCAATCAACTTGAAGATCTACTCTCCAAGAGTCTTGAACTTGACCCTTGTCGATCTCCCAGGTATCACCAAAGTTCCAATCGGTGACCAACCAACCGATATCGAAAAGCAGATTCGCAACTTGATTTTGGAGTACATTGCTAAACCAAACTGTATCATTCTTGCTGTTTCCCCTGCGAATGTTGATCTTGTGAATTCAGAGTCACTTAAACTTGCAAGACAGGTTGATCCTCAAGGTAAGAGAACTATTGGTGTCTTGTCCAAGTTGGATCTCATGGACCACGGCACAAACGCTCTGGATATCCTTTCTGGTAAAGTGTACCCACTCAAACTTGGCTTCGTCGGTGTTGTTAACAGATCTCAACAAGACGTTTTGCAAAACAAGTCTGTTGAAGAAGGTTTGGAGAGTGAGGAAGAATTTTTCAGAGCGCATCCAGTGTACCGTACAATCTCTAACCGTTGCGGTACCAGATATTTAGCTAAGTTGTTGAACCAAACACTCATGGCTCACATTAGAGAGAAGCTTCCAGATATTAAAGCCAGATTGAACACATTGATGGGTCAGACAGAGCAAGAATTGGCCTCTTACGGTGGATTACAGGCCACTACCGATGAAGGTCGTGGTAACTTGATCCTTCAACTCATGACAAAGTTTGCTAAGAACTTTGTCGACTCCATTGAGGGTACAACGCTGGACATCAATACCAAGGAACTCTGTGGTGGTGCCAGAATCTACTACATCTACCATGATGTTTTGGGCCACTCTTTGGGATCTATCAACCCAACTGCCAACTTGTCAACCAGTGACATTCGTACCGCCATCAGAAACTCGACAGGTCCAAGACCTTCATTGTTTGTCCCAGAACTGGCTTTCGACTTGTTGGTTAAACCACAGATTAAGTTGCTCGAGGCCCCATCTCATCGTTGTGTTGAGCTCGTTTATGAGGAGTTGATGAAGATTTGTCATAACTGCGGTACTCCGGAGTTCACTCGTTACCCAAAGCTTCAGCAAGCTCTCATCGAGGTCATCTCTGAGTTGCTGCGTGAGAGATTGGGACCAGCAATCTCGTATGTTGAAAGTTTGATTGAGATTCACAGATCATACATCAACACTAATCACCCTGGATTTGTTGGCGCTGCTGCTGCCATGGCTTCCGTTGTTGAAGATCATCAGAAGGGTCTTTTAAACCCAGTCAAATCTGTGAAGATGGACACCAATGGATCTTCCGTTGTGACAAACGGTGAGGTTGATGGTGAGGTTGATGATAGCTTCGAGAATGAATCTGATGACTCCACTAATGTGACATCTCAGACAACACGCATCAATCCACCTCAGGCATCTAATAACCAGTATACTCATAACAAAAACGACTCCAAGGATTCTTTCTTGAATTTCTTCTTTGGTAAGGAACAGCAGCAGCCACCGAAAAACACCCCACAGATCAATGGCCATACAAGAACACAGAGCAAGGTCACCAGAGCATTTGAAGAACTTCAGATCAACCCAAACCCAGCCCACTCTATGCTTCAGCACCATCAACAAATTGTTGAGACCACCGAAGAAGAAGAGCCACAGTTGTCTGAACGTGAACAGCTCGAGTGTGAACTTATCAAACGTCTCATCACATCATACTTTGGCATTGTTCGTGAGATGATCCAGGATCAAGTTCCAAAGGCTATCATGTGCTTGCTTGTCAATTACAGTAAGGAGTCCGTTCAAAACAGATTGGTTACAAAGTTGTATAAACAGGAACTCTTCAACGAGTTGTTGCTTGAGGATGAAAACTTGGCTCATGAGAGGGAGAAGTGTGTCAAGCTGTTAGACACTTACAGAGAGGCTTCACGGATTATCAGCGAGGTCTTGTAACACCCTGGCTGCATATTATGGAACACATGAGTCACAAAGATGGCATGTATATATCACAAGAATTAAAAAGGTAGACATGGGTCATGTCAGCACTTGATATCGCATTTGAGTCTAGTTTGTAAGCTCCCGAATCGGGCTGGTCTGTGTAACTATATGACTTTGCATCCGCCTAATGCAACCGGGTGAAAACTATACGCATTATACGCCGCTTTTCACTCAATTTGGACGTTATCTCTTTTCTAAATTGGCCCCATATTTCCCAATTCATCCGCGACAATTGTTTCGTGTGGTCTCGCCAATGCGTCTGCCTCGTCCCGTTCTCTATTGTGTCATCCCAATTAGGAAGTTGTGATGATACGCACACACGCAGCCAGAAGCACGAACTACTCCAACTTTTTACCGAATTGGATCACCTCAATTGTCTTGTTACAGATTAACGAAGTTGCATCAAAAATGAGCCTCACTAGAGATTTGTGTATAAATACACCTGTTTAACCCACTTTCCTCTCCACGATTCTTCACAACTTCCCATCAAATCAATTCACTCGTTAACAAAACATGCAGCCATCTACTCCAGCTACTTCCTCCGCCGCTCCAAAGGAGAACTCCGAGAACTCTGACAACTTGCTCCTTTGGGGTGGTCAGTGGTTCGTTTGCACCATTGCTTAAGCCAGCTAATAATGCTAAAGCTAAGACTTACAATAGTTGAGGTGTACTGGTTGAGAATTGAAGCTTCTTGATTCGTTCTGGTGTTTGCTTCTATAAGTTGTAAGGTTTAGCAGTTTGTGAAATCTTATTTGTATTCGTCTTGATAGCTTTTAATGCAACGACCTTTAGGTTACTTTTTAACATCCCGTGTAGTTAATAAATACTTCGACTACTTTGTGTCAGCTAATGGTTGAGTACGGCTTGGTTGAACTATACGTCGATTCACGCGCAAATCAAACATGTCTCAACAGATTTTACAGGCACGATATTGATCAGCCAGGTTTGAAGAAGATCTCGGAACATCTAGTAGTACCAGACCTACTTCGAGTTTCAAATCCCGTAAAACCTCATTAAAAATTACTAATATACAAAACCCTTTTAGTAAAAGAGACTCTCTGATTCAGTGAAATATACAAGAGATCATAAAAGAGCACACCTTAACCAAGCCAGTTTCAGGAAGAAACTTACAACTGCTTCTTGACCAAAGCGTTGATGAACTCCTCTCTGTTACCGGTAGCACCACCCTGGATGAAGTGGAAGAACTTTCTTGGAACACCCCAGCCACCAGATGGGTTGGAGAGCTTGAATGGCCACAAGAAGTTGTTAGCCTGCTTGAAGTTTGGACCAACGGTGTAGATCTCGTGGATCAAGTCCTCAATGGAGGTGATACCGTACTTACCGAGGTTAGCCTCAATGATGGCGTTCTCAGAGAGTGGGATTCTCTGCTTGTTGACCTTACCGTAACCTCTCTTGTAGATGAGCTTTCTGATGGTAGAAAGGGATGGGTAACCGTAAGCAACGTATGGCTCGACGAGCTTGAGCAACTCAGAGGTAGCCTTGGTGACTCTGACGAAGACACCGGCGTTGATCTGGAGCAATCTCAAAAGCTGGAGAACCTTTCTTGGTTTAGGTGGGATCTTGTTGATACCCTTGATTCTGACAACGAAGACGAGCTTTGGCTGAGCCTCAACGTAGTAAGAACCAGCAGCCTTAGCCTCACGCTTAGCATCAATGATGGCACGCTCAGCCTCGTAGTACTCCTTGTCGTAAGCAGCGGTTCTCTCAAGAAGAGCCTGACGCTTCTCCTTGTTAGCCTAAGATTTTTGTTAGTCAAAAGGGTTCAATATTAAAAAGGTTGCAACCCATGAACAACCGCGGACACTCTTGTGCAAAAAGGGCTCTGCTTTACATTAATCAGCCCCGAAAGATGGTTAACGTAACAGACGGCATCGCTCCGGAGAGCTAGTCATGTTGTGGTGTAAGTCTTCATCACTTAGTGAAAGAAGAGCCACACGATTGGGTGAGATGTCGCACGGGTTCAAAAGATTCAGGGAAGAGCACATACCTTCTTAGCAGCCAACTTCTCAGCGGCAGCCTTCTCAGAGAGCTTGGCGGTAGCGGTAGCTCTCTTCAACTGGGACTCTGGGACGAGGACCTGCTCAGCGGTGATGACCCTTTGAACATTTGTTAGTCGGTTGCTCTTGAAGAACATAGGAAATTACACATCGACATGATACCACTCATTCGACGAACTGATACTTCTCCCTCGCCAATACCAAAAAATTCTCACGCAAGAGAGCAAAAAATGGTTATTTGGGTCAAAAGGAAAGGACAGAGGAAACACAGACTCATGGATAAAACTTGGTTTTATCTAACCCAGAGAATGATGTAACCCATGCCTTCTACTTCACCATAAGTATTCCCCATGCCGAAACATGGACAGGGACTTCAGTGTTGTGAAGGGGGCTTCAATGTCAGGACAAATGAATAAAGACAAAGCTTTATCATAAACCTCAAAATAGAGGTGCCCAACAGCCCAAGAAGTTAGTGAAAACACGATACAGTGTGTTTGAATGTGTTGTGTAGCTCCTTTCTTGTCATTGTGACTTACTGCTTTGGGGTAGACTTAGCCATTTTGACGATTGATGTTTAAACTAAAAAATGTACAAGAGTTGGAAGCAGAACAACTTTGAATTTTTCAGTTTTCACTACTGTGAAACTTTTCTCGCGATTCGTTGGTGCACGGATGTTGATATTTTTTCCAAGTGTTTTGTGACCGCGATGTGGTGTTCAGGTGTTATTTCAAGCCCTGATCATATCACGTGCTGTTATGTAGGGGAATATTCGCGGATCATCGGGTACCTGAAATTTCACGTCCTCGGTGAGGAGAAGCACGAGGGCTGGCTCATCAAGTTCCTCTGTTGTTTCTCGGTCTTCGCTATCCAGCTGCTCTACTTCTCTACATTCTTTTAAATGTCTGCCTCGGCTGCTGTTGATAGAGGTGTCCGTCTCGGTAAGTATCTTCTATTGTTCGATACAGCCCCGCGATGCTTATGTGTCATTGTCGCATAGTCCACATATATCGCCCCCACAATTATCAGCATTCAATTCTAACAACAGATTATAGGCGGACAAGAGCGTGACTACAACCACGTTTCTGATCCTGAGTACAAGAAGCTTCGTGCTCTTGCCGACGAGGCCTATAAGAAGCGCAGTAAGCTTTCTGCTCAATCACAAGCTGCTTATAAGCAAGGTGATAAGGCTAGAGCCCATGAGCTCAGTGAAGAGGCCAAGAAGCAGGTTGATATTGCTGATAACTACAACTACCAGGCTGCTGAGTATGTCTTCAGAGAAAACAATGCTGACTCCGATGGTAATGAGATTGACTTGCACGGTCTCTATGTGAAAGAGGCCCTTTACATCTTGAAGAAGCGTATGGCTGCTGGTGTTCAGCGTGGTGAAAAGACTCTTGAAGTCATTGTTGGTAAGGGAATTCACTCTCAGAACGGTGTCGCTAAACTCAAACCAGCCGTTGAAGAGCTCTGTGAAGAAGCAGGCTTCGATGCCCATATCGATCCAAAGAACACCGGTGTCCTTATCGTTAATCTCTCCGGTGAGACAGTACCAGCAAGTTGGCAAAATCTCTCCTCTCCACAAGCTGCTTACCATTCCCAACAGCAGCCACAGTATCAGCAACAGCAAGGTTCTGCTTCTCAGTACTATGGCGGTCAGTCTAATAACAACTATCAGCAACAGCAACAGCAGAATAACCAGCAGCAATCCGGCGGTAACAACGATTTGGCTTCTGTTTTGCTCAAGGTGTTCTGTATGTGCTTCAAGCAGATGACCAAGTGATTGTTGTGATGTCTGGGACTATTCTTTCAAAGATCGAGTTTGTGATATATGAAATTGTTAATTATATCTAATGCCACATGCATCTCTTCATATCATTAAAAGGAGTGCATATTAAAAAAATTATTTTGTTATCTATTGAAAATTAAAACGTAAGAAAACAAGTTGAACTGCATATTAGAAGTTTGGAAGGAGCACACCCGCTTATACTTCAGATCAAGGGGTACTCGATGACGTAGATCTGAATCGGAATCAACTATAGTGAATCTAAAAGCCTAAAACATCGTTCAATCTTATACAATAATGGGTCTATGAGTATATTTATCCCACGTTTTGTAATACAATCCCTGTCTACTGCAACTTACTTGTCTTTCCTGGCCAAAATGAAGAGATATTTAGATCAGAATCTTAGTCAAATCTGCCATTCTCGCGGGTCAATAACATCAGAGCCAAAACAATGACGCGTCACATTTAAACGCGTTCCTTCTACAAGAACTCCACACTTTGAACCACCACCAACGCTTCAAAACGACATGTCTGAGGCAACACTTATCTTTGACTCTGCATGGCAACAACTCGACACGCGAAGACGTGGCCATATCCCTCCTTCAGACCTCCCGCTTCTTATCGATGCCATTGAATCCAACCTTTCTGCGCCGCTTCTTGACAACTCCCAGCTAGATCAGATCAAGCAATTCGCCAGAACAAGTGTTCAAAGAATTCATAAGTCAGACTTCAGGTCTATATTTAGTTCTCTGCTTGGAATGGACTTCAATGCTGCTGTCAAACGAGCTGGTTGGAGCAGGGCCTCGATTGAGATTCTTAAAAACGATGTTCTTACTTCTACACCTATCAAGAGCAGGAACGGGTTTGTCAATAAAGACGATCTAGATTTGATCCAGCCAAGTTTTAAGAAGGAGTATAAGCAATACAAAAGGCTCAGTGAGTCCCAGGAACGTGAGATTGAGTACCGAGATGATGTGATCCATAAGCTTGAAGAGAAGGAATCCGAGTTGGAGAAGTTCAAGAACAAGTACAAGGATGCTGCAAAACTTGCTAAAGATCTTGAAGAGGATGTTTTATACAGAGATCGTGTCATCATGGATAAAGACTCTGAAATCAAGGAGAGAGAGAGGGAAGTAATAAGGTTAAAGGATGAAGTCAAAAGATGGAAAGAAGAATCCAGAATGTGGCAAACGCAGAATGAGGATGAATGGAAACAGTTTGTTCTGAAGAAAGAGCAAAAGTTCAACAATGAGCTTCTTCAACGAGTTCAAGGCCAACAGAAACAAATTGAACTGCTCAAGGGGGCATTGGCAAAGAGCAATGAGTACATTTCCAAAACACCTGTTGTTGTCCCAACCCACACGCCACGAAAGACAAAGATAATCACTAAGAATTTCCTTCCAGATACTTCACCCATGGTGATTTATTGTGCTATAGCCGTTGTCGTGATTTTCATCTTGTCTTATAATGGTGGTAAAGCTCAACCAAGCTCCACTTGGTATGAAGGCACGTTCCTCGAACCTTGGCTCTTCGAATGGTTAGAGAATCAGAGTGTTGATTATGACTACTATAACTTGGGAAACGTCAATGAAGAATACTTGATGTCCATTAGCTAATTCTTTACAGGCCAGCTCAGTCAAAACTTTTATGATTAATGATACTAATTTAACACGTCATCATATGTAGAAACTCCTTCAAAAGATCGTAGATATATATTTCCGGTGGGGATATCGGTTTCAAAATGGCATATTTAGCCTTAATCTTAGATCAACAGAGCCAAAAGGAAGGCACCAACAGCGGAGGAGCTGACAATGATTGCTGCACCACCAGTTGACGAGGATGAAGAGTCTGCCGAAGAGGAGGAGCTTGAAGAAGAACCGGAGGTGGAAGTTGAAATAGCAGATTCCTGATCATCTGAAGAAGAAGAAGAAGAAGAAGAAGAAGCTCTGGAATCTGAGGATGTGGAGTTAGATGAAGCGGCACTGGTAACAGTAGAGTTAGAGACACCGGAGGATGTTGATGTGATACAAGCACCACCGTACTCACAGCCAGCGTTAGCATCCTTGGTATAAGAGTTGGTCAAAGTGGTTGAACATCTCAAAGTCCCGGTGGGCTCAGTGGATAAGGTTTTGCAAGCGGATAAGGCGCTTGTAACATAAGGTCCGTAGTACTTCCACAAGGTCCAGCCACACTCCATACATGGTGTGTATCTCTTCAAAAACTTGGAACCATCCTCGCACAAACAGGTGGTGTTGTAAGGGCCCGAATAGGTATCAGAAGTGTTAGTAGAGCAAGCAGCACCATTCAAAATGAGGTAGCCACAGGCAGCATGACAAGCGATGGAGGCACAGTCATCAGCAGAGGCAGCAAGAGCATATGCCTCTGGGTCTGGGTGAGCAATAGCCAAAGCTTCAGCGTACGCATCGGCATAGGCACTTGCAGCTGCTTCAGCCTCAGGAATTGCTTTGGCCCATGGGAGAGCATCTGGAGAGGCAAGAGTAAGGGATGCTAAAGAAGCGATAGCGAAGGACTTGAAAAGCATTTTGTGGGGAAAGACAACGAGGAAACAGGAAGCGATCCAAGGCTCCGTACGCGTCCACGCATAGTGGAGATATAGGTAGTTTTATAGAATCTGGGTGTAATTTCTTAAACATTGAGCGACTCGTCCTAAATCTTCATTAGGGCGGTTTGTCCCGATCTTGGCGTGAATGTCTTGGGCTTGGCAGACGTTGATGTCGGTGATAGCGGAACTCCGTTTTTGATCTGTGGGAAGATCCTCTTGCATATTTTGATGTAATTACTTTGAAATCCTACAAGTCGTTATGAATGACTATCGAAACTTTCAACTTTCAGTGATCATTATGATTGTTGATTGCATAAATCGTCAATGCATCAATTCGTCTGGATTGGCAAGAGACCCGCCCCTGAGAGAGACGTGGGAAAAGCTCTCTTTTGGTGTAACCTTTCGACTTTAACTTAAAATTGTCTACAATGATCTCAGATAAGTTTAAGTTCCCATGGTATTACAAGAATAATGAATTTTAGATGAGAACAAAGTCATTTACAAAAAAAAGTGATGTCTTGGCGCACGATCTTCAGAAAAACATTTTAGGGGGTTGCTTAGATCAAAATGGCGACCAAGACGGCACCAACAACAGAAGATCCAGCAATTATAGCGGCAGCACCAGTAGAGGTTGATGATTCAGTAGAAGAGGAAGAGCTAGAAGAGCTAGAAGAGCTAGAAGAGCCAGAAGAAGAAGATACTGCTGAGGAGGAAGAGCCATCGGCAGAAGAAGAAGAAGATTCATCAGCGGAAGAACTCGAAGCAGTAGAGGAAGAAGAAGAGTGCTTGGTAGTGGAGTTGAAGGAAGCAGTACTACTAACTGTGGAGTTGGAAACACCAGATGTAGTAGATGAAACACAATTACCACCGTATTCGCAACCAGCATTGGCGTCCTTGGTATAAGAGTTGGTCAAAGTGGTTGAACATCTCAAAGTACCTGTTGGTTCAGTAGACAATGTCTTACAGGCAGCCAAAGCACTTGTAACGTAAGGACCGTAGTACTTCCACAAGGTCCAGCCACACTCCATACAAGAGCTGTATCTCTTCAAAAACTTGGAATCGCTGGAACAGAGACAAGTTGTGTTGTAAGGACCGGAGTAAGTATCGGAGGTGTTAGTAGAACAAGCAGCACCGTCCAAAATGAGGTAGCCACAGGCAGCATGGCAGGATATAGCAGCACAATCATCAGCGGAGGCAGCAAGAGCATATGCCTCGGGATCTGGATGAGCAATAGCCAAGGCCTCAGCATAGGCATCAGCATAGGCATTGGCAGCAGCAGCGGCTTCAGGGTTAGCGTCTGCCCAAGGAAGAGCACCTGGGGAAGCGACGATAACGGAAGTAATAGAAGCGAGATAAACGAGAGACTTGAAAAGCATTGTATCCGTAGTTGTGAGGTATATTCAACGCATCATTGGGACAAGACAAATTCTGTGTTTTTTTTTTCTTGGCTCCTAGTTGAATTATATAAATATTCGGGTGTTCTTTGTGGAGATGCAGGTGACGCACGAGTACATCCGCGAAGTTTGGGGTGAACGATATCGGTGGAAAGCTGGGAACGGCTGATTGAGAAGTACAATATACTAAAGACTCAAGAGCCAACCAACCGGCGATATGTATTATAGGGTGTAAACACCCTTATTTGAACTCTTTCACTGGCCCCTCCGCGACTGAGGTGTTTGTTTACGTCTCGTAACTGTCGGCCTTATCGTTCTTGACGGGTGTTCGCGCATCACCGCGTTCTACGTCGCCGTCGGCGCAGACAATGTGTCAAACCCCCAAAAACAGAGGCAAGATACTTAAATTGTAGAAGTATACTCTCTCAGTTTCCTCCACTAGGAGTACAGAAGAAAGTTGGATTGCCAGACAATCTCAAGAACGGCTGTTGGCGACCCCTGGCTCGACCTAGAGTCAAGGATTTCACTCTTGACTCCAAATTACCAACTTGGTATTCTAAAGCCTCCCTAATGTCCTTAATCTCCCTTTTGATATCCTCAATATCATCCCAGTTATATTCCATATTGGGATTCTGGCTCTTGAAACTCAATGGTGTGGGCCGTCTTCCACTGTCGTGATCTAAATAGGAGCTGGTTCCATCATCATCATCATTATCATCATCTTCTTCAAGGTGGAAAGAGACCATAGGTCTGCTTCCTGGGGTATCTCTTGTTGGTGGGTGGAATGAAGAGTTCATTACATTGGTATTTGTTTGGTATCTGAACTCTTCTTCGGGGTCTTCTTGTTCACGATGTTCCAATCTAAGTGAGGTCAAATCCAACGAATCAACAGTGGATGCGAACGTGGAATAGTTCCCCGTGTTCAACTTCGACTCAAAGCGTGTAGAAGGTGGCAATACTTCGGTAGCTGGAAGAAAAGATGATGGTGAGGGTGATACAACCTCCAGAATGCGACCGCCATGTATATTCACCGATTGTGTGATTGTTTGCTCTTCTTCTTCCAATGGCAAAGCGGCAGACGGAAGCGTTAAAGAGGGAATAGTGGAGACAGCAGTGCTAGATTCTTCACTGCTCTCAGAGACTGTTATGAGCTCAATTTCTTCGTTGAAAATGACATCCTCGGGCATTGTAGTGACAAATGGAACCTCATAAACAACTAACGGTTCTGTGTCAGCACAGGTATCCTCATCAGAGATGTCTCTTTCAAGCTCCTTTTTGGTCATAACCGCTCCAAAGTGATTCTTTTCACTCCACTCGCTCATTGTAGAGTCAACATTGGCAGATCTATTGCATATCTCAAAATAAATGGTCTTACCGTCGATATCTATAGCGAAGCTTCCGATGTTGTTAGTTCAAGCGGTTCAGAAAGGAGCGATTAGGCGGTATAGGCGTACGGAGGACGTGTGTGAAGAGTGTTACAGTCAAAGTTAGCCTTTTCTAAACGACGAACAGCATCATTTAGGGGTCCAGTAGCGGCATTGTTGAGGAGAGTCTCAGCGGTTTGGACGGTATGTGGGGCCCTCAAGATGCGGCGGTTACAAAGCTGGCGGGCGGCTGATCTGTCAAGACTAAGAGCGTCCTTGTTGAAGTTGGCCGATGTTTTGCGTAAATTGGCACTGTGGATAATCATGGTAGGTAATGGTAGGTAGTTTTGGCTTCTTTACCGTTATAAACTGCACTCAAGTTCGTTGGCGGCTATCTTTTTGGTGTTTGTGCGGGGGTTTGTTTACATTTCATATGCACCCAAACACCACCTACAATAAGGTCAACGGAAAGACATTAATATTAGAGCGGTATACACCTAGCGACAATTGTATAAGAGCGTTTTATGCAAGTTAATTCTTTTCAGTGACTTTGTAATCAACCTTTTCCAAAGAGATCTGTTCGAGAGAGTTAAGATCAACAGAGCTAGAGTCAACGGAGGCCTCGTCCATACCGAACTTGCCCTCCCAACCGTTATCTCTAAGGTATTTCTCAAACTTGATATCCTCCAACATCAAGTCTTCATCCTTCAAATGTGGGATAGTGAAGTATGCGAGCACAACACCGACAGAGCCAAGAATAGCTGAAAGGATGAAAGTCCAGTTTTTACCCAAGTTGCTCTGAATAGCAGTGAAAGCCTGGGTACCAACGGCAGCACCAGTCTTTCCCATAGCGGCAGAAATACCGTATAGAGTACCTCTCACTGGGGTAGCATAACACTCTGATGAAGTCAAACCCATGTTGTTACCAGGGCCAAAGTTACCGAATGAGTTGAAAAGAGCGAAGAGAACAATGAACAGACCTGTGATGTCTTTGATCTTGCTGTAGCCACAACCGATGATAAGGCCAATGACCAAGTAACCGGAGTATCCAATAATCAAAGACCATTTACGACCAATCTTGTCAACGGTGGCAGCACCGATAAGAACACCTGGAATTGATAACCAACCAAGAAGCAAAGTCCACTCTGCAACTTTCTTGACATCGGATTTGGAATCACCGAGAACAGATGCAATGATAGTAGAAGAGAAGATACCATTAGGGAAAGTGACAAAGTCATAGATGAACCAACAACCACAAGTTCCCAAGAGACGACGCCAGTAATATTTGAAAACGAGTAAATATGGAACGTTATTTTTGATCTTGGACTTCTTGTACATGATAGAAGCTGCCATTTTGAATCTGAACCAGAAAATGATCAAAGGCCACACGGCACCAAGACCGGTGCACACTCTCCAAACGGTATTGAGATGGTTACTACCAGCGGCACTGTATACAATTAAGAAAATAGAAATGGCAATTGGACCACCGAGGGACAATGGCAAATTTGTCACCAGTACAAAAACACCACCTCTTTTCTTTGAGGCCTCATTAGCAGATTCTGAAGAAGCGGAAGAGCAGGCACTGTACTCACCACCGACACCGACACCAATGGCACCTCTCATCACCAAAAACATCCAAAACATACCAAGTGTTGACTCACCATGTGCGGCACAAGCCAAGATGGAACCGAGAACGATAAGCACAGTGGTGGCAACAATGGCCCATTTACGGCCCATGTAGTCACAAGTTAGACCAATGGATATTTGGCCAAGGATCTCACCAACGAGCAGGGAATTGGAAACCCTTGTTTTAAGAGTTGCGTCGTATGTGTCTGGGTACTGTTTGGTAAAGATTGTGTTAAGCATCGTCATCAAGTTGTTCTGATAACCATCGGACATGAGTGCAACACCGCAACAGAGGATGGTGAACATGTCCGAGATGGTTTTCTTCTTTGCAAAACGGGCATGGCGAGCATCAGCATCGTAAACTATGGTTGTCCCATCAGGGTTCTGAACCTTGAGCTGGGATTCTGGGTCGGAGATCTCCTCCTTGAGGGAGTTGGAAGACATTTTTACACCGGTGTAGACACTGCGGTAGTCGTAATACTGAAGTATACGTGGGGATTTCCTTCCCTTTAAATACCCCGCCGAGGGAAAGAGAACCCCTTCCAGTAATTTTTGATTTGGGCTCCCTTTCTGTACAGCGGCTGCCTACGCTCGTGCATTGGCCTGCGGGGCCCTCTTATAGTTTGGGGGGTAAGCGGAGTTCGGGTTTATCTCATATTCTAGTGCTTGAGATTTGCGAGGAGAATTATAATGTGTACTTGTTAGATAATGTTTGGTTTGATCTGCTGTGTCTACTCCATATCTCTGGTGATCATCTTGAAGTACCTTGACACTTTGCTTGGTTTTCTTGGCCTCAAGATGAAACCTTGGGCAAGCTGTGATACACTAGATCGAGCGACCACGTGCTAAGGTATGTTATATTAATACCACGATATACATCTCCTATATAACCAACTACTAGCATATGCCTTCAGAGAGGCTTCCAGTGTTGCATCCGCTTTCCTCCGACACGATACTTCAAATTAGGTAGCAACAGCCCTCCCGTCTGTGGTCTGTGGCCTTACGAGAAACGTGTCAACCATTTTAGCACTTATCACCGAGCAAACACGACCGGAAACTAAGACACAATAGCACAATAGACGTACGTTGGGTAAATGCCCGTTGATCTATTCGGAAAAGAAACACTAGAAGCGTGTATTAGAAGAACGTGGGCTTGAACGTTTTGCTCCGAGATCCGCGGCCACGTGAATTAAAACTTGAAGCCCACCCAGCTCGCGGCTCCGTCACCGATTGTAATTATCTTTGAAAAAGCTTCGGCACAAGGTTTGCAAGACTGTATAATAGTCCATATTCTTGTAATATACAATGTTTTGCTACTTGTTACTAAATGTAGAAATTCTACTGCATGAAATTTGTCCTTATATTGGAAGGGAGATGCCGACCCCGCTTTTTTCCGCGTCGACTGTCACTTCACACCCGGACACCACTGACCGGCACTTACTTCTTACTTCCATACCATGTCGCACTATACCAATACATATATGCTTGTCTGAAGTGTTTCGATGATGCATCTGCTCTTTTCTGGAAACGATGAACTCTTTGAAAAGTTCAGAAAAAGAAAGAGGTCACGTGTGTGTAGTGTGCGTACCGACGTCATCGCTGCAGCGCACGCGGTCGGAAAATTAGAGACCGAGCCCGAGCAATCTTCAGCCTTTTAATCAAAAGGTGTTTCAAGACATCTAGTACAAAAACAGCTTAACAATATCCAATATAAAACAAGAATTGGACATCAGACATGTCCTCAAGTATTTCACCAAAACTTAAGCTCGGTCTTCTCATCGTCTTCGCCTTCTTCCTCGCACACAACATCTCCAACATCGTCACGCCATCAAACTCCGCGTGGTCTACAAACATGGATATCCAGATTTACTCACACAACATCCGTTATGACAACAAAAATGCAAAGGGAAATGAAAAACTTTGGAGTAAACGTAAGGTACCAATGACGGAATCTGTCAATTTCCATGCCTTTGGAGTCCCTACTGTTGTCTGTCTTCAAGAGGTTTTAAAAAACCAGCTTGATGATATCCTCTCTTTACTAAACCAAGGACTCGACGAACCGGAATGGACTTATTTCGGTGTGGGAAGAAACGACGGTAAAGAAGCTGGTGAGTACTCGCCGGTAATTTACAGAACTACGGACTTTGAGTTGTTGGATTCTGGTTCATTCTGGTTAAGTGAAACTCCCGATGTTCCTTCGAGAGGTTGGGATGCCGACCAGACAAGAATCGCTACATGGACTTATTTGAAGCACAAGGCAACAGGTAAGAAAGTCAACGTCTTCAATACCCATCTTGACCATTTGGGAAAGATATCCAGAGAAGAATCCGTGAAGTTGATCGCCCAGAAGACTAAAAGTTATAACAACGACATCTCTTTTATCGCCGGTGATTTCAACTCTGAACCACACGAGGAGGCTTATCAAACATTGAAGAACTACTTGAAGGATACCCGTGACCATAACGCCCAGATGTATGGTTACAAGAACACTTTCACAGGTTTCAACTCTGGTGATAGACACAAAGTCATAGACTACATCTTTGTGGATGATCGCGTTAAAGAGGCTAAGTTGTTTGGTGTCTTGGAAAACAAATTCAGCATCTACTCTTCAGATCACAGACCCATCCTAGTCAAGTTTGAAGTCTAATCAATTACCTTTCCAACTCTCCTGTTTTTTCATGACCTTTATCTCTTTAACGACCAATCACACATATGAACAACACAATATAATCCTTGTAGATTCAAGTTCTCCTTTGTTTTGAACTCAGAGAAGTACCTAACATAACTCTTCAAACATTCGCACTTAATATTCAATGCTTTTCTATGATCTGTGCAGTGAAAAGGAGAACTAAGAGAGACCCATCCCTCATACAATCTAGCGCACGTGACTATTGATGAATGTAGCTTGTATGTGTGGCCCTTACCGCTTTCGCGAAACGGGCGCTATCGGCGGAGCGAACCAGTTCGAGGAGGCGGTGGCATTCACCCCACCAAAATTCCCAATCAACAACGACAAACAAAACAACTGAAAGAGCAGGAATTTATCCGGAGTTAACCACAAGAAACACTCTTACTGAAATATCACGACAGCAATGGCCGAAACGCTTACTCCGGAGGAGCAGGCGCAGCTGCTGCGAGATGCCAGCAACACCATCAAGCACGAGACCCAGCTCATGAAGAAGTGTCTCGAGACACGTGGAAAGCTCATGGATGCCCTCAAGCATGCCTCTAACTTCCTCACCGAGCTTCGTACCTCACAATTGACCCCTAAGCAGTATTACGAGCTCTACATCCAGGTGTTTGACTCCTTGAACCTTCTCGCGGGCTTCCTCAAAGATAACCACCCACACCACCATCTCGCTGATCTCTACGAACTCGTCCAATACGCCGGTAACATCGTCCCTAGACTCTATTTGATGATCACTGTGGGAACCGTGTACATGAGTGTTCCAGATGCCCCTGTTAAGGAGATCATGAAGGACATGATTGAAATGTGTCGCGGTGTTCAGTATCCAATCAGAGGTCTCTTCCTTAGATATTACCTTCAACAGAGAACAAAAAGTCTTCTTCCAGAAAACAGAGACTCCATCCAATTTGTCATCCATAATTTCATTGAGATGAATAAGCTCTGGGTCAGATTGCAACATCAAGGTCCTTCGAAGGAAAAGGCTAAGAGAACTAAAGAGAGGGAAGAACTTCGGATCCTTGTGGGTTCCAACTTGGTCAGACTCTCGCAATTGGAAAATGATAGAGAGTATTACAAATCGTACATCCTTCCAACCATCCTTGAACAGATTGTTCAATGCAGAGATGTGATTGCCCAGGAGTATTTGCTTGATGTTGTCATTCAAGTCTTCCCAGATGAGTTCCACCTTTACACTTTGGACGTTTACTTGAATTGTATCAAGGACCTAAACCCGAGTGTCAGTTTAAAGAAGGTGTTGATCACTTTGATTGACAGGCTCACTGATTTCGCCAAGAGAGAGGATTTAACCGATTTGGAGAAACTCACAATTGATGAATCAAAAGAGGGTAAAGGAACTGTTACCGAGAAGACTACAGAGGAATTGACAGGAGAAACCGAAGAACCAACAGGTACCACTGAAGAAAGTACATCCAAGAAATATGACGCTGAATCTGTCCCAGAAACCGAAGCTCAGGAAGTACCAAAGGAAGAACCTACTCGTGTCAAAGATCTTGGTCTCAACTTGTTCGAAAAGTTCTGGTTCTACATCAACGAACTTGACAAGTCAAGAAATTTGTCTATCGAAGAAATTAGCTACTTGCTGGAGTCTGTTGCGAGATTGACTTTGACTTATTATCCAACCAACTACGATAACATTGATCAGCTTTTCAAGTTTGCACATGAGAAGATCAAGGAATTGGACCAGAGCGCCACAGATTCCTCTGACCAAAACTTCAAACTGTTGTTGATGACCCCAATTGAAAATTACAGTAACCTCCTTGATATTTTGGTGTTGCAAAACTACAGTGATCTCCTGGACTCTCAACCAATTAAGATTCAAAAATCTGTCAGCATGGAGATTTTAAACAAAATCTTGAGTGAAGGTATCAAGATCAAGACTATCGATGCTGTCAATGGGTTTGTCAAGCTCTTCAAAGTTATCATAGCCAGTAAGGATAAGGAAAGAGACAAGAACGGCGATGAATCTCTTGAGTACATCAACGAGCAAGAGAAGCTCGCCAAACTCGTTCATCTAGTTTGGAACAAAAACACTACAACACATGCCAAACTTCTCACGTCTTTGAAAAACCATCTTTCTTCTGGGAACATCAAGCATACCTACCCTCCATTGTTCTTCAACACTCTCAAACTCATCAGACGTAACAAGAACGAAGAAAGTACCAACTCCCTTTTCAAGTTCACATCGAGAATTATCAACGACCTCTATCGTACTGGCCTCAATGATCTCAGTTTCAAACTGTATCTCTCATCTGCTATTATTGCCGATCAAGTCAAGTGTGAAGAATTCGCTTATGAGTTCTTTGCCCAATGCTTCACAATCTATGAAGAGTCCATTAGTGATTCTCGTACTCAATATCAATCCATTGTGTCTATCGCCGGTGCTCTCCAGCAATGCAGAAATTTCTCTAGAGACAACTATGACACACTCATCACTAAGACTGCTCTTCATGGTTCTAAGCTCTTGAAAAAGGCTGATCAGTGCCGTGCTGTTTATCTGGCTTCTCATCTTTGGTGGGGTGTTGAAATTCCAGCTCTTGGTGAGGAAGAAGGTGTTACAGAATTCTACAGAGATGGTAAAAGAGTCTTGGAATGTTTACAGAGATCTCTTCGTGTCGCTGATATGGTTATGGACTCCACCTCAAGCATTGAACTCTTTGTGGAGATCTTGAACCGTTGCTTGTACTACTTCATCCACGGCAATGAAAGCATCACAATCAAGTACATCAATGGATTGATTGAGCTCATTCAGACAAATATTGAGTCCCTGAACGCAGAAGGAGGCTCCAGTGATACACCAAAGAGACACTTTGATAGAACTTTGGAGTATATAAACTCTCAAAAGGAGATCGACGACAGATTCCAATTGATTCACTGGTGACCTGGAAACTGATATGTTGTCGCTGTACGTCATAAACACGTGTACGTTATATGTACTTCTTTCTTCAAATGTAGGAAAATTGTCAAATACTCACAGATACTCTCGTAAGTGCCAGCTGACTAGCTTAAAATGAAGATGATAGAGTATTATGTGCGTGCTCCTACCAAGTGACTCGCGCTTCGTAACCTTTCCGTATTTGGCCATCTGCGGAGATTCGAGAAAAATTTTGGCACAACCAAGGCCTTAAGACACTACCTCTAAACTCATATTTTGTCAGTAAAACAACGATATGGCAAGAAAGAAATCAGCAGCTAAGAAGGCCCGTCTTGCGGCTGAGCAAAGCAAGCTCGAGAAACAGCTCGAAAATGCTGATGAGTCCGTGAAGAAGCAGGTTGAAGAAGAGTTCGACAGCGATGAGGAGAGCTCAACCAGTGAAGAAGAGGATGAATACGGTGAATTACTCACAGAAAACGTTGAAGAAGGTTTCCAGAAAGTTCTTACAGCTCTTAAAACCAATGATAAGAGTCTTTTTGATCCGAATGTTAAGTTTTATAACGACGAAGACACTACAGAGACTGCCAAGTCTGAAAAGCACAAGCCAATCTACTTGAAAGATTACCACAGAATGAACCTCCTCTCCGGTAACGTCGGTGCAGATGAGGATGAAGAAGATGACAATGAGGGTGAAAGATTCAAAACATACGATGAGGAGAAAGAAGAAGAGCGTACTCAGCTTTTGTCCGAAATCAAGAACGCTTTCAATGATGTTGATGAAGGTGAAGATGATGACGATGCTTTCATCCAGAAGAAGGAGAATAAGTCTGATGGCTCCTCCAAGAGAGTCTTGCCAGATCCAGAGCAGGACTCTGAAAAGTTTCTTGAAGCTTTTGTCTCACAGCATGCTTGGATCCCACAGCAGGGAGACAAACAGATTGATCTTGATCGTCAAGGTGAGGATGACGATGAGTTTGAAGAAGCAGCCGAGAAGTTCGAGCATGCTTACAACTTCAGATACGAAGATGCAAACTCTGCTGAAATTATCTCATACGCAAGATCGCAGGCCACCATCAGAAGAGATAACACGAACGCTCGTAAGAGAAAGAGAGAGAAGGAAAAAGAGGAAAAGGTCAAGATCAAAGAGGAGAAGAAGGAACTTTTCCAAAAGAAGAAGACCGAGGAACTTAACAAGCTCGCTGACTTCTTGGATAAGATTCAAAAGGAGTATGGTATGGAGATTGATGAAGTTACAGCAAAGAAGATCAGTGACCGTTTGCTTGATGACGATTTCGATGATTCTCAATGGGATACCATTCTTGGTGAAATCTTTGATGGCGCTGATGAAAGCGGCGCTAAACCTACCTGGGATGATGATGATGAAATTATGAAGGACTTCAAGAAGGAGAGCGAAGATGAGGAGGTCAATGACGAGGTCCCAGAGGATAAGAAGACTGAGAAGACTGAGAAGAAGAAAGGGAAGAAGGAAAAGAAGAAGGCCAAGGAGATTGCATCAAAGGTCCTTGAACAGAACAAGCTCAAGATTATGGATAAGGTTGAGGAAGAACGTGAAGGTCGTTCCAAAGAACGTAAGGAAACTTTCAAGTACCGTGAAGTTTCTCCAGAGACTTATGGTTTAACAGCGAGAGAAATTTTCATGGCTGATGATGCTGATTTGAATGAATTTGTCGGTCTCAAAAAGCTCGCACCATATAGACCAAAGGAGCTTAGAGTCAAGGACAGAAGAAAACTTGCTAAGAGTAAGAACTTGAAGGAGTGGAGAAAGAAAGTGTTCAAGAATGCTGAAGGTCCTGAAGGTAACTCTGATGAAATCTTGATTCCAGTTGAGGAGAAGTCTTCTAAGAACATTAAGAAGAGAAAAACGCATAATTAAAACACATCTAATGATCTAATATGGCATGTATCAATTTAAGCATTGTAGA
The DNA here is from genome assembly GCA_030557155.1 of Petasospora amylophila. NCBI lineage: Eukaryota > Fungi > Ascomycota > Saccharomycetes > Phaffomycetales > Wickerhamomycetaceae > Petasospora > Petasospora amylophila. The sequence continues at coordinate 24,323 of JAKTVK010000211.1, read as the reverse complement.
CCACCTAGAGAGGCGAATCATATCCTACGAGTCTGTAATCCGTGTAGTAGGGAAAGTAGTTCTTATTCATGGAATCGGGGTTACTCCCTTGCCGCCTTCAAGCAAAACATTCTTGATGTTCTCCATACACCTCAAATTGGAATTGACGGTATTGTCAGTACTAACATTACCAATGTGAGGGGTCACAGTAGCATCCCAACGTGTCATCCAGCGTGGGTTGACATTTTTTTCATCAACAAAAACGTCAAGGCCGACAGAGCAGACAGTACCATCATCAAGAGCGTCTAACAAAGCTTCCTCATCAATAGCACTTCCACGACCAATGTTGACGATACGAACACCTCTCTTGACCGTTTTAAGAGATTCCGAGTTGATAAGGTTGATGGTTTGTGGAGTATGAGGAACTGCAATGACAATGAGATCAACATCTGTTATTAGCTCGCCAAAAGTTGGAACGTATTGAGCCTCGTATCCAAGCTTGGCGCTCTCCTCATCAGACAATGGTGTTCGCTTTGTGTACCTCACTTTCATACCAATGGCGTCAAGTCGTTTACCAATTTGCTTACCAATGGAGCCAAGACCGACGATACCTGCGATCTTACCAGTTGGAGACTCAATCTTTTTACCACCAATGGAGGAACTATATGCCAAGTTAACGTCTGGTGTAGATGGAAGTGGCTCGCCTTTTTCATCCCATCCTGCGGATCCCAAGATAAACCTCGAAGGCATGATGGCACGACAAGGTCTGAACTGATGCTCATAGAAGTTGGCAAATCTGAAGCAGCTGAGAGTAAGGTATAATGCATGGTCTGCAACATCGTGCTGGGAAACATCACCGACATTGCAAAAGATGATACCTCTATCTCTCAAAGCATCGGCCTCCTCATCGAGATACCCCACCCAAGAATAGCAATAGATCTTTAAAGTCTTTGGGAAGTGATCAACCACTTTCAAAATGCCTCCAAGTGACATCATAGAGTGACCAGTAACCCATAAAGCACTGATATCACTTGAAGGGCCCTGCAATTCCTCGATGAAAGCGTCTACAGTGGTGACCCTGTGAACTCTTACATCGAAAAGCTCTGTGAATGTCTTGTACTCTGGAATATGCACGGCATGCTCGGACTTGTCAGTTTCAATCACAAGAACTTTCTGTTTAGTCATTGTGATATGGCCATAGATTCTCTAGAGAGAGAGAGAGAGAGAGAGATATAGTAAAGTACGCTATAAAATGGGCATCCAGGGTTCTATTTTGTATCGCGGAGTCACCGGTGCGGGCGCTTTTGATATAAGCGAGTGCCCGATGTGGAAGCTCAGGACGAGCACTTGCTAATTTCCGTTAACGGCATCACCGACCGGCAACCCCGAGATCTCCGTCGTCTCCGCCTTTTTCCGTTCAATAGATCATGACACAAAAACCAAAATGTAAACAAAGCCATTAAAGCAGGATTTTCTTAGGGGGGAATGAAAGACATCTGGTGGGCCCACAAAGCCGCACACTCAAACTGATCTGCTTCTATTATCACATACTCTTATCACCAAGACCAGATATTATGGAGAACAGTATCAAGGCCTCTTCACCAAATGTTACACTGAGCATCTCTGATCCAGAGAATGAAGAAGGAGAAGACATTACGATCTCTTTTGGACCATTCCAGCAATGCTTGGATAGTTTTGAGTCCCACCTTCGAAGTCAATGCCATCTTCAGAACGTCTGGACGTTCTCCCATGTTGTCACGATTACGGGGGTTTTTATCTATGTTATTTCCCTCGTCAGAGAAAACGAACACTTACAGTGCACATCCTACCGCTTTGCCACTTGGGGAACAGTGGTAACTTATCTCATTGTTCTCTACCGCTGCAACTTTGAAGAGCAACTTGTACTCAACGAAGAGAAGGAAGAAGTTATCTTGAAGCCGAAGATCATGTGTGTTTCGGAGCTTATGAAGAACGAGAACGCCCAGTTGTTGGCATATGTCTGTCTTTGGCTTTTCACAGAGAGTACAATCATCAAGTTGGTTCCGTTCTTTATCTATTCAGTCATCAATTTGTCTTCTTATTTTACTTTGGACTTGATACCAGGCTCTCCATTTTCCAATGCTTTGTTGCCATTATTAAATTACTTTGAGATGCCGCTTCTTACTACAGCCTCCCATTTCGACCTTTTCGCTATGACTCACTTGACCAGGGAAGCTATGCACACCCATTCAGCTTACCCATTGGTCATTTACTTGGGAGTTTGGGCTTTGAGATACGAAAACTCAGAAATCAGTCGTTCCTCCGTGAAATCCATTGTGACCACTACTGACAGCACTTTGATGATGAGTGTTGTTCCACACAGAATCCAAGAGGAGTACAAGCTGTGGAGGAAGTCCTTCACCTTCATGATCCCATTTCTGGATCAAAAATCTTCTGACAATGAAGACTCTGAAGAACTCGAGTACTTAGAAGGTGATGAACAAGAATGGGTTTCAGAACACTAAGTTTGTCTACAAAACTTTTGACTCACAATCTGAGACTTCTTTTTTTTATGGATATCGATAATCTGTAGATCGGGATTACTTACATCAGTTCTTCTTTCAACTCCTGTAGCCTCTCCCAGCCCTCACTGTCCTCCCAAGACATCTTACCTTTACTCATCAAAGACTTCACGGTCTGTTTGGCCTTGTACTTCCAGTCCTTGCAAACAAGATCACCAGCACCGTGCTTTCCAGGAAGTTCACCAAGGGATTCATAAGCAGCAACAAGGTCTGAGCAAGCCTCAACAGTTTCGTTCCAAATATCTTGGTTGGTTTCCAAATCTGGGTTATGTGCGATTGCACGGTATGCCTTTTCATGACAGTCCAACGCGTTCCAAGGTTTCTTTCTCCAGAGTTCAACACGAGCAATAATTCTCCATAAACGAGAAGAGGTAGTAATGACGCTTGGCAAAATCACTGTTGTGAACTCGAGACAGTTTTTTTGGAAGAAAGACAAATTCTCCTCATCATAATCAGAGGATGTGAGAATTTCGACAAGCTTTTCCACAACTGGGATATCAATGGAGCCTTCACCCGATTCGTCCTTTTTGAAATCAACAAGCTTACGGCAAGCCCAAAGCACATCATCCCATTCTCCTAACTTCGCAGCAGTAAGAAGGTAGTTCTCCCAAAGTCTCCAGTTTTTACCTTCAGAAGTAGATGTAGCCCTCTTATAAGAAGAGAATGCCTCTCTAGTTTTGCCAATTCTGAGTAAAGCAGTAGCCAAGTTGGACCACGAATGGGAAGAAGTATCATCCAAAGAGACACAACGAGTGAAAGCCTCAGATGCAAGTTCGAACTGTTGTGATTCCAAACCGAAACAACCATACAAGAACCATGTGTCATAGTTCAGTGGGTTGATAGTCAAGGCATCATGTAAGTGGGCGATAGCAATCTCAATGTTCTTTTGATAATAGAACTTACCAAGAGAAACCTTTGCCTTCCAATACTTACCAACTTCCCAAGCCTTAACCCAATGATCTGGGTTTTGCTCGATATCACCAAGCACGGACCAAGCTCTTGAATCTTCTGGGTGTTTCTCCAATCTTCTCAAAATGATCTCCTTAGCAACATTCTCCTCACCAATAGAAGCATGACATAAAGCAACATCGACGTCAAGCTGTAAACGAGCATAGATCTCAATAGCGGATTTGACAATACCGAGAGCCATAAACTTCTCGGCGAGCTTGGTATCGAGTTGCCAACGTGGAATGAGTGGGAGTTGGAAAATGTACTTCAATTTAGTATATTCCTTGGTAGCCTCAGTAGAATTCGTGGTTTGTTCAGCAGGTATGTATCTCTCTGAGATCTTAAGACCAATTTCTTCAACAAGAGTTTGCATCTGGAGAATACCACGTTCAATAGTACGGGCTTTATTCGTCTCAAGAATGGAACGTTCCCAAAGACCACGAGAGAATATAGTGTAGTTCACTGCAGATTGATCAGACTGATACAAGACACGCTGGACAACGGACATCAGTTGAGCCTCGACAAGTTGTTGGCCTGACGGAGATGTGGCTCTAAGTGTGTACAATCTGAGGAGAAGCTGAATGTTATCGAAATCGGAAAGGGTTGGCTGATTATTTGGATCTAGCTTCTGAAGATGCTCTGGAATGTATTCTTGACGAAGAGATGTTGGGAGAAGTTCACCATAATTGATTTCTGTGTCATCAAACTTTTGCTTTTTATGAACTTGGTCTTCAGGATCGTCTGTGCCAATGGCCTCATAGTGTGGTCTCTCAAGCAATAGATCAGAATTCAAATCGTGGTTCTCAGGTTGTCTAGTCTCCTGGGAAGTATTGTTGAAGTAGTGTGATTGAGCAAGAACAATTAGTTGTGCGTGGGAAATCTGTTGGAACTTGGTACGTTTGGCACGAGCACCTGTAAGGACAAAATCAAATTGTGTAAGTTCTTGACATCTCTTGAGTTCTGGCAGAACAAGATGCTCCAAATTGGACTCAAGAAGAATCTTAGCCTTCTCCAAATGGAAAAGAATGGTTAAGTCTTTCTTGACCTTGTCATCTGTAATCTCTGAAGTGATGGCATTGAGCACAGGGATATCGAACAACGCAGTCATGACAGCGATCTGCGGACCTGAGTACTCTGGGTAAAGAGAGCAAAGCGTACTCAAAGCACGGACTCTCCACCATTTCGCAACAGCATCGAAAGAGCTCACAATACCTTGCTCTGTAGCTTCTGTTGCTGAGTCTTGAGCGGAAAAGTTCTCATTGATGTTAAGAAGACTTTTCTTAACAGCAGTGAGTTCTTCAAGAATATGAAGGGCCAAAAGAAGCCAGAGTGGGTCTTCACAGTGTTCATAGATTACCTGACCAAAAGAGCTCAGAGCATGGACGGTTTGCTCCTGCAACTCTTTCTCATTAGCCTGTGGGAAGAGGATCGATGATGCGCGGATCGGAGCCTGAGGACCAACGTAGTTGTTTTGAATGAATACGAGAATGGAAGAAATGGAAATGTAAAGAGCAGCCTCTTTATCTTTTGAAACCAAATTCGAGGCAAGTCGTGTCAAACCTTGCTTAAGGGAAAGAGATGAATTTTCAGGGAGAGAAGACGTTAGCAGTTCTTTGTTCTGATCGAGAAACTCATGGGGATGTCCCTGTACGATGAGCTCTGGTGGACCGCTTAAGTGAGAGATCTCAGCTGGAGAACTGGCCAAGAGAAGATGTGCGTGCAAATCCATCTGTTCAAAGCGATTGTGTTGGATCTCCACTTGAGGATTACAATATTTCGAAAAGTGTAATTGTCAGCATTAAACCGATGAGTTGTGTTGACGGCTCTTGAATTTTTCATGCAAAGAATATGAGGGCTCCATAACCATTCCAAATCCAATGGCGAAAGAAAAAAAATCGCGAACACGCTCGATGAGAGTCCTGTTACGCGCACGCAAGCGGCTATCGATCGTGATGCTGATCGTATCCTGTCAAAATCATGAGACAGGCAGATATGTACTAGTGTTGATCAGGAACACAACTACTTTGAAATCTCTTTTCCCCTTTTTTTTTCTTCTATTTCAGGTGGCGAAACATTCCAGCATCGGACTTTACCACAACAAAATGAAAAAAAGCCTGTTTTTCAGCGTCTGCCAAGTCTAAGCGTCTCTCATCAGCCTCACACAATGCAAGGATGCAAGGGCACAAAACTGTGTGGAAAGCCAATATTTGATTGTGTCAAAGGAAATGGCTCTTATTCAGATGAGGGACGAGGGCTCAGTTGGCAAAGAGAATAGAATCCCAAGTCTATTATAAGATGCTTTCAACGGTTCAACGTTCTTATCTATTCGCAATTGCTCTTTGTATCTCTTTGGCTTGGCTCCTTGGTCTTCAAGTCTTGGCCGACACAAGGATGCAGGGTCCACGGAGAAGTTGCTTCGCGGACTTCTCGGTTCCGGTCCCGGGGCTTACATAACAAACTATGGGAACAGCGCCTACAAGTTTCAGAGTTCTCGAACTGGTTGTCACCTCAGCCACCGCTTTTTAGCTCCCCAAGTTTCCTCGGCATCGCCTGTAAAAATAGATAATCCATTTTTTTTTTCTGTTTTTGTTTTGGCAGGCTTCCCAAGGCTGATCAACCTTTCGCGAAGCTTCTTTTCCGGTCTCGTAACACTACAAAAAACATGGTGATTGCCTCTGCTTTCTCTCCATCAACACCAACAAAAAAGCAGCAAACAACCCCACGGCGGCTCACGTAACCACCAATTTCAGGCCCTTCCCCTACATCTACGGCCTGTATACATACATACACAGCCTCATCTCAACTACACCTTCGCCTACCCGCCAAACCGTTATATCCCGCTATACGCAAAACCGCTACCAACTAAGCTCAGCTCTACGCCCATCAGCCTATAACTTCACACGCCATGGCTGTCTGGGAACACCTCAATGTGGACTCTGCCCACATATCATATGCCATTCTGGGCATGTTTGCGGGTGTGTTCATGCTCGTATCGCTCTTCGTTAAGGAGAAGCTCTACATTGGCGAGGCGACCGTGGCTACTATCGTCGGTCTCATTGTTGGCCCACACGTCCTCAAGTGGTTCTCACCCACAACATGGGGTAATTCCGACTACATTACTTTGGAAGTGTCACGAATTGTGCTTTGTCTCCAGATTTTCGCCGTCGCTGTTGAATTGCCCAAAAAATACATGCTCAAACATTGGGTTTCAGTCTTTATGCTTCTCGTCCCAGTGATGACTTTCGGGTGGCTTATCGTTGGTCTCTTCATGTGGATCCTGATATCACCGCTCAATTTCGCTGAAGCTCTCGTTGTCAGTGCCTGCATCACTGCCACGGATCCAGTTCTTGCCGCTGCCGTTGTGGGTAAAGGTAAGTTTGCAAGACGTGTACCAGGACATTTGAGAAACCTATTATCCGCTGAATCCGGTTGTAACGACGGTATGGCCTTCCCATTCATCTACCTAGGTATCAACCTTGTCATCCACCATGGTAATGCGGCCGAGATTTGCAAAGACTGGATCCTCGTCACCATTTTATATGAGTGTATTCTTGGTTGTCTTATTGGTGTCGTCATTGGATATTTGGGAAGACATGCCATTAAGTGGGCCGAAAAGAAGAAACTCATTGACAGAGAATCATTCCTTGCATTCTACATTGTTCTAGCTTTTTCTTGTGCCGGTATTGGCTCCATGCTTGGTGTTGATGACTTGCTCGTTTCCTTCGCCGCTGGTGCCGCCTTCTCTTGGGATGGTTGGTTTGCTAAAAAAACCGAGGAAGCACATGTCTCAACTGTCATTGACTTGCTTCTCAATTTGGCTTACTTTGTCTACTTCGGTGCTATCATTCCATGGTCTCAATTCAATGCGCCAGACTTGGGACTCGATGTTTGGAGATTAGTCGTTTTAGCCATCGTTGTCATTTTCCTCAGAAGAATTCCCGCGGTGCTTGCCCTCAAGCCTTTTATTCCAGATATTAAGACATGGAGGGAAGCTCTTTTCTGTGGTCACTTTGGTCCTATCGGTGTTGGTGCTGTCTTTGCCGCCATTTTGGCTAGAGCCGAGTTGGAAGGTGCAGCACATCCATCCGAAGCTACACCAACTCAGGAAGTTCCACCTCTTGATAGCGAGTACGGTCACTTGATTGTTGTTATTTGGCCTATTGTGACATTTTTGATCATTTCATCCATCGTTGTTCATGGTTCCTCCGTCGCTGTTATCACATTGGGTAGACATTTGAACACCATGAACATCTCCATGTCCTTCACCACTACCAACGGTAACGAAAAGTCCTCATCATGGATGACTCGTCTTCCAGAGCTCAAGGCAAACGGTCGTTCATTCTCCTTGCATCGTGTTGATACACAGGCACCAGCGCTTGTTGATCGCCATGATCAGCTGACTCAGAGTGCTACTATTGAAACATCTGGTGTTCCAGCAAGACCGGCTGGAGGCATGGAAAGACGTAAGCACAAGAAGAAGAGAAGAGGTTTGAAGAAAGTCATATCTCACCATGATGACGAAGAGATTGTTGACAGAGAGAAGATTCAACGTGAAAAGGAAGCCAAAGCAGCTACATTTGCCCTTGGTGGTAACACCTCCAAGAACAACTCAGACTTCCCAGACCACAACGAAGAAGGATATCCACGCGTTGGAATTACACCAGCAAATACATTCGTCTCCCCAGTTGAATTCCCATCTGAAAACCGCCCATCTGTTCTTGAAGAAGAATCTGAAGGTGAAGAGAAGGATGTCTCTACCAGCAGTGGTCACAGCAACGACTACGACCGCTCCAGAAAACCAACCAACTTGTACACCGAAGGAAGAACGGTCATTGTTGAAGATCAGCATGGAGAAGTTATGGAAACTGCTCATCTTGTCTCAGATACAGCACAGGCTGAAGAGCTGAAGCAAAGTCGCACGAACTCATCCTCCGTCTCATCAATCGTTTCTCCGTCTAGACTGGAATCTCTTACTGGTGAAAAGAAAAAGTTTGTTGCCTATAAAACTGGTGACCACTTGTTCATTGAAAATGAAGATGGTGAGATTGTTAGAAGATACAAGATCAACCAACATAAGGAAAGTGGCCCAAGTGATGTTGTGCAAAGAAACAGATCATCCACCATGCTTTCTGGAATGACTGGCAAGGCTTTGTCCGCTGTTGGGTTGAAGAAGGTGTTCACCGGTTCAAGTTCCACTGCCACTTCATCAAACAGACCATCTCTCAAATCTCCTGTCGATAAGAATTTTGACCCTGAAGGTGCAATCATTGAGGATGGTGAAGACCTAGAGGAAGATGAGGAGGAGGACGAAGACTATGTTTCCCTGGAAGGTGATGAAGATGAAGACGAAGACGAAGACGAAGACGAAAGTGAAGGTGAGGAAGAGGAGGAGACCGCTGTTGAGAGACAGAGACGTCTTGCAGCTTTAGGTCAAGTTTCTAACGAGCGTGATGATAGCGATGAGGAAGACTCACCAGTCCAGCAGACTACAAACAGATCTAAGATAAGCACTTTGGTTGGCGGTATGATTCCTCATCCTATCACTGAGGAGAAGACCATGGAAACAAAGAGGAGTATCAGTTTCCAAGATACCCCAAAACCTTCGAGAGGTAATTGATTTTTGAGTTGTTCTTTTGTGTCCTATTATAATTTTTCAAAGCTTTGGTTTTTTATGGTTTTTTGAACATGCATGATCATTCTTTCTACTTTTGGCTTCTCGTTCTAAAGGTATTGGGATTTGGTCTAAGGGACCTTTTATAGGTCAGAGGTTTGGGTTTGAGCAATGACCATTTAGAGGTCTTTTCACTTAATACATATATTTAATGATAACAATACCGTATGGGAAAAATAAAATAAAGTAGACATTACAAAATCGTGAGAGGTGATATGAGTGGTTTAGTTGATCGAGACGATGACCTTACCTTGAGCCTTGTGATCAGTCAACTTGTTGATAGCATCTTTGTAATTAACAAGTGTATGGATTGAATCGATAGGAATTTCGAGGATGCCTTCCTCGAAGAGACCCTTGACGTATTCATACCAATTTCCTTTCTGGACGTCAGAAAAGGTGAAAGCCCATGATCTTGGGAAGAGCATCAACTTGATGTTGGACCAAGATAGGTACTGAAAGGCACTACGTGTATAGTCACCAACATGAGAACCGTTGATGGAAACGTAACCAGCGCCATCAGCCTTATCCTTGAGCACCACATCCATAGATCCGAAGAGATCTGAGTTTCCGACACAATCAACGATTAAGTCGAATTTACCGATTTGCTTCACCAATTCGTGGACTTGATCTTTAACATTTCCCTTTGTGTAATCGATGATAATGTCCGATCCGTATCTTTTGACTCTCTCAGATGAAGAGGAAGAATTCACTGTGACAACAGTCTTAACCTTGTGAACTTTCTTCAGTAACTGGACTGTGAAAGCACCAACTGAGGTAGCACCACCAATGACAAGAACGTTCTCGAGCTCACTGGGCTTCTTATAATGGGTGAGAGTAGTGTAGGCTGTACCGAGTGTTACTGGGAATGCAGCAGCCTCTTCCAAAGACAAGTTCTGTGGGATGACACCAATGTTAACATTCTTTTTGGTGTTAACAACGAGATATTCAGAGACAGAACCTTGCTCAGAGTAATACTCTTGGAATGCACCAGAGATTTTGTCACCCTTCTGGAACTTTGTAACGTTGGAGCCAACACGCTCAATAACACCAGAAAAATCAATACCGAATCCTTTATCAGTTCTTGAGAAGAAGTTGACGTAAGTTGAGGTGTTGTATAGGATCAGGTCAACGGGATTGAGGGCAGCAGCGGCAACCTTGACGAGAACATCGTCTGGGCCGAGCTTTGAGGCATCGATGGTGCCGTCGAGCAACTCAAGAGGACCCTTGTAGTGGTAGCCGACTTTTTTGAAATTGATTATCGGAGAAGACATTCAGAGATAGTATATGATGTACGTAAGGGAAAGTTGTTCGAAGCTTCAGTTGGTTGCTCTTTTTTGGCTGTTTTTATAAGCTTCGAATTATCCCCCTTACAAATCTGGAAAAATAACCTATTGCCATTGCCAAAGACGCGCGATAGCATAATTCTACGACTCACTCGAGAAGGGATAAATTGAATTAACGTGAACAATTGAAAAGAAATCAGCTCTTTTATCAAAGCCTGTAGCGGTAGAAAGGAGACTTATCGCCCATCTTGAACAACTCCGCATCAGAAACGTCATCCCATTTGCCTGCCTGTAATTCTTGTTCTCTCTTTTTGTTAATTTGTTTGTAACTAACAACTGAAATCATGCAACAGACGAATCCCATAGTGGCAAAACCAAGCTCTAAAGAATGACCCAGGGTATAATGACCTGGTTTGTAGAAGTTGGAGGCAAAAGCACCACCCATGTTTCCGAATCCAATTTGGAAAGCCATTCCAATCGCTCTCTTTTGAGAGTTTGCCAAGTTGTTGGAGAGCCATGAGATGATACCAGGGAATGCAGAATATAACCCAATGACTGCAATGAAAACCCCTCCATAAATAACTTTGTTTTGTGCCAACTCTTGACCTATAATGGCCATAACAAAACCAACAATAACAAAGAAAAGATCTGCAGCAACAAAAGCAGAACGAATCCCAAAGTGATCTGAGGCAAAAGCTTGGATAACCGAGACGACAGATGCAGCAATATAAATTGGGATAGTCATCAACTGAGCTTTGGAAGACGTGTAACCCAATCCTTTAACGACAGATGGGAGGAAAAGAGAGATTCCATAAGTAGGGGTGATGATACCCCAGTTCAACAAGACGTGGATGTATGGCTGCCAATCAGTGCAAACTTTTTTAAGAGATTCAGAAAGGGAAACGTCATCTTTATCGGTAAAAGCTGAGAAGTCGGGAATCCTTCTAGCAGAATTTGTGTTCATAGCCTCACCCGCAATAGCTCCTGGGTTTCCATCTGTGGATACTCTCCAAACGACATAGGCACGTTCCCTTTCAGTTAAGAACTTGGCTGTGGCAGGATAATCCGGCATTAACCAGAATGCAAGACATGCAACGATAACTGTTAAAATACCTTCCAAAATGAAAATCCATCTCCATCCTTCATAACCACCGGCACCATCCATCTTAGCAATGGCAAAAGCTAACAAACCTGAGAAGGCGCCAGCTAAGGATGCGGCTGAATAAAATAAAGCCTGTCTTGACTGCATCTCTTTTCTATTGTAGTACATGGTCAATCCAAAAGACATACCTGGGTATAGACCGGCTTCAAAGACACCAAGTAGAAATCTTGTTGCAAACAAACCACCAAAGTTCTTCACTGTTCCCATGGACGTCATGATGATACCCCAGCAAACCATGATGAGTGGAAGGAAAATGCTCTGTTTACCGAGTTTTTTCAAAAGCATGTTTGATGGAACTTCACATAGTGAGTAAGTAATAAAGAAGATCGTCAAGCAAATGTTGTATTGATTGGTGGAGAGACCTAAACTGTCCAAGAGACCCTCAATCTTCGCGTTACCTATGGCCCCTCTATCGAGATAGGCGAGTAAGTAGAGAATGGAGCATATTGGCAACAAGTGGCGGTCAATTTTCTTGAGGACGGCTTTCTCATCAATGTCACTGAAGTCATCATCCTCTGAAAAACTGTTTGCAAAAGTGGTGCTGGAAGCCTTGGACTCCAAGTATGTTGAAACCTCTCCCGTTGTCTTATCGGTGAGGACGCGGGTCAGCGTTTCGTCTTTGATATCATCTTTCTCTGTAAGAGCGTAGACGTTGTACTCTGACATCTCTCTTCAGCCTTTGTGATAACTGTCTAGAGAGATCCATTTTGTAATTATAGGGGGGAGGGGCAGTTCCAGCTTTTATAATGTCGGCCCCCTTGTTGTTTCAGAGAATTGACCATCATGTCAACGGGCCCTTGCAAATCAGCTCCAGATAGGCATCTGACGTCATACAGGACGTGCCATTTTGTGCCAAAACGCGTGCAAGTGTGCCAAACAGCGGCTATTCGCGCCATATTGAGAGCGACATTACCTAATCAGGAAGGACCCCGTGTCAAATAAAAAGCTACCCCACTCCGCGCCCACGGATAACCCCACCGATAAGATGCTGGCGCAGAATTTGACCGAAATCAAAAGCCGTTCGTGCACTCTGGAATTTACGTCGGAATGAGAAAAGCTTCAAGTCGAGAGAATTCTATGACGTAGTCCCCATAAAATTGAAGGAGTGTTGGTCTTTTTTCAAGTGTGGGTTTGTCTAGGCTTGAACTCAAAGCATAGGGCTTTGGGCTTTGGGCTTTGGGCCTACGCATGTTAATTGGTGACAGCTTTATGGGATGAGGCTTTTTTTTACACGTGGGGTTGCTACTGGCTTTGAACTGACAACATCGTCGTCTATTTCCTGTCAATCCTACCGTACCACGTGCAAATCTCGTAAAGTTGATCTTCTCCCTGGATCGACGAAAGGACATCTCTGATCGACATTGAACATGTATAACCTTGATACATAAAATGAAACGAACACGACTAGTTGATGTAAACCATTGTGTCTAAAAGTGATCTCGACCCTTCGTTTCTTTCCAACTATGGAGAAATCAATGACTTGTGAGGTTTCCAATTGATATTCCGTATTTACAAAACAAGACGCATAACAACACCCGGACACCATATCATCAAAGTTTATTATTTATTATTTAACCTCAACAACTAGGGGCCTTGTAGCTGAAAAACTGGTTTGATATAGCCTTATGAATCATCTTCTTTGTACTGGTAGCTACTCGAGGTGACATGGACTTTTTTTGACCTGCAATTAATATATTGCCACAAACTTTCAAGGTCTTGTAGTTAAGATTAAGCTGTTTGACTCTACCTTTTTCCGATAACTCTGCACCTAAGTAAGCGAAGAGCCTACGAGCTGGCAATGGATGATCATCGTAATGCCATTAATCTCTATTGAAATATAGAACTTAACAACAGAATCTTTCTTTCACTTCATGGATGAAATCATCAAAATAGGATAGAATTTGTGGTCTTCGGGCCCCTCTGCAAGGCCGACCGCGAGATAAGGAACGATTCTCGGGTAAAAAAACAGCGGCGACTGGGGGTTTAACCTTTATATAAAATTCATACACCACCAATGCTTACACACTCATAGACGACGACGACCTCTTATAACATATGTCTGACTCGAAAGATATTGAACTTCAGGAGCAGCTCCTCCCTTCCCTCTCCAACGATGAAGATATCCCGTCCCCTTCCCCATCCCTAGCAACCGATGATCCAAAGGTATCATATCAAATTCTCTATAATGACCATGAAGTCCACATTCAATCACTCAATTGGAGGGAAAGTAAGCTTTTGAAAGCACAAATCATTCTATGCTTTTGTCTTTTCATTATTATGGGTCTCGCAGATCAAACAGTCGGTACACTTTTGCCATTTCTCGTTGAACACTTCGAGACCACAGAGACGAGAGTTAGTGTTGTGTTCATGTTGCAATTCATTGGATACGCTGTTGCTGCTCTCTGTAATGATGTACTGCATGTCCATTCTGGAAGAAAAGGTGCATTGCTTTTTGCCACTGGTTGTTTGTTCGTACCTTTCACAGTTATTTCTTTGACGGAGCTGTTACCCTTGTTTATTATAGTTTACTTTGGCTACGGTCTTGGTGTGGGACTTTTGGATAGCAGCTGTAATGTTTTCTTAAGTGGAGTTGAAGATAATAACGAAATAATGGGTCTTTTGCACGGGTTTTATGGTGTGGGATCGGTGATTGCTCCTCCTATGGTTAGCTTGATTTTGAAACACTGGGGTTATAGAGTTTATTACGCTATATTGGCTGGACTTAGCGGTGTTTCACTGTTATCGGTTTGGATTATTTTCAAGTACGAGACTAAATGGAAGTATGCATACCTGACAACGAAGGATCACGATGAGACGACTCAGAAGGGAGGAGTGTTTTCCTTGGTCAAGGATAAGCTGATCTTGTGTTTCTGCGCGTTCTTGTTTTTTTATATCGGTGCAGAGCTCAGCATTGGATCATGGCTGCTGACATATTTGAGGAAGATCAAGGATACGGATCAATTAGAGGCGAGTTATATAGTGAGTTGGTTCTATATTGGACTCACGTGCGGGCGAATGCTTCTAGGATTCGTGACCAAAAGATTCAAGAACGAGTATAGAGCAAATCTTTGGTATGCATTGATCAGTTGGGCTGCATTCACGGGGTTCACCGTTTTCTCCCTTTTCTACGGTGGTAAACATTTCGATTGGCTGGCTAAGGGTCTTGTTTTCATCATGGGAGTATTCATTGGACCTTTGTTTCCTACTGCTGCTGTCACGCTGCTACAGCTTCTCCCAGTACATTTGCAGGTGACAGGATCAGGATTAGTCAACTCTCTTGGAGGTATGGGATCTGCTGTAATACCCTTCTGTGTGGGTGCTTTAGCGAGATGGATCGGGTTCCGCTTTCTACTCGTATTCATTGATTTAGTGATTGCTGCTTACTGTGTGGCTTGGTTTTTTGTCCCAAAGGTGGCGGTCAAGGTTGATTATGACTTCTAGAGGAAAAATGGTAATGTTTATGATTAAATGTTGGATAATGTAATACTTTTCGTAGAAAAAAAGAGGCATCTGTCTACCCCGGAATTTCTCGGGCCGCGCTTTGTTTCTTGGAGGTGAAAAATTCGTTGAGACAAGGTCGGAGAACTGGAGCTCTGAGCCGAGTAGAGCAGATCAGTACAAGTAGGAGCAGGGTCAATAAAACACTCGTCTCACAATGTCAGATGGCAAACAACAGGAAAAACAGGCACCGGGAGGGTACATTGGCTTCGTTGCCGGTGTGTTCTCGGGAATAGCCAAAAACGCGGTGGGCCATCCGTTCGACACAATTAAGGTTCGTCTCCAGACGGACTCTTCTCGTTTCAAAGGCCCATTAGACTGCTGCTATAAGACACTGAAGACACAAGGTGTTAGAGGTTTTTACCTCGGCTTCACCCCGCCACTTTTCGGCTGGATCATGATGGATTCCATCATGCTGGGATCCCTCCACAACTACCGTCGTATAATCAAGAGAAACTTCTATGCCGATGAGGAGAGAATGGACCTCAAGGGACACGTCTTTGCAGGTGTTCTGGCCGGCTGGACCGTGTCGTTCATCGCCGCTCCTGTTGAGCTCGCAAAAGTGTTGCTTCAGGTCCAATACGGTGCTAAAGACAATAGATATAATGGCCCGATCTCTGTTATCAAGGATGTCTACCAGACAAGAGGTTTGGGGATTAACGGTCTCTACAAAGGTTTGATCTCTACACTCATCTTCAGAACAAACTTCATCACGTGGTGGGGTTCATACGAGATCTTTACCAGATACATGAAAGAGAATACTAAGATGAGCGATTTCGCTATTAACTTCTGGGCCGGTGGATTTAGTGCTTCTTGTTTCTGGGTCACCGCTTATCCATCCGACGTGATCAAGTCCTATTTGCTGGCAAATGACAAATTTAATGGTTCTTTCTCCAGTTGGAAGGATGCCGCCAAGGAAATTTACAAATTGAAGGGTTGGAAGGGTTTCACAAAGGGTTTTGTTCCATCCATTATGAGATCGTTCCCTGCTAATGCTGCTGCCTTAGCTGCCTTTGAAGCTGTCTTAAGAGCTTCTGGTGCTTCTTCTAGTTGATGTGTGGCTTTCAAAATAAAAAATGAAGAGAAAAAGGTTATCATGATTTGTATTAATTCTTTTTGCTGGTTTAATTGCCCCAGAAGAGGGCCGGTTACATAATTATTGGCATTAATAACATCCCAGATGCAATCTGCACGAATAGATTCTGAGGATTTTCATTCAAATTTCATTGCTAATAACATCATATTTCATAAAGGCACTATTGAATTGCGCTCGTAGTCTCCTCTTGTATGCTGGTGTCTTTCTCCTCCGGATCCTTGGTGGCTGTTTCCTGTGTAAGCTCCCATGGCTTCTTTCTCGTCTGAACAGTATTGTCACTGGATTGACCTTCTAACACGGTATCTGGAACGTGCTTTATCCCTGGAATCTCCTTTTCTTTTCCAGCAAGAATCATCTCCACTATCTGGTTATAGTTGCTCGAGTACTCTGGTTCTGCTTGTGAAACCTTCTCTTCTTGTTTCCGTCTCCACTCCTGATAGTCTTCAATGTTCATGATGTTACCTGTGGCTCTGCAGAAGTAAAAAGTCTTGGCCTGAATTTCCAAGCGCTCTTTCTCCTCATCTGGGATCTCTGTCTTGATCTCATGTATCCTCTCATCCTTATCCTGATTTTGCTGATCAAGATAAGACTCAAAGACGTTCCCCAGTCCGTTCTGTGGCCGTTGTTAGTCACCTGAAGTAACGAAGCAGAACCTCCTCTCACCTCCAACACACCTTGAAGTCCTCATTATCGAAGTCATATGCCTCGAATTGGCGGTATACTTCTTCCATTTCGTCCATTGTCTGTGTTGTTTTTATTGGTTGGTGAAGATCAGTTATATAAAAGCTCCACAAGTCAAAGCCAAAAAAAAAAAAAAGAGGTTAGAGCTTGACGCGAACTGCGAATCAACAACAACAACACCACCAGATTTCTCCATAGCCACTTGCTATGACACAAACGATGAATAAACCAGGAATGCGGGAGATCATCACACCAATGCGCCTCATTGTGCTGTCAGCGCTCATGAGGGCTGTATTTTTTTTGTTCGGAAAATACCAGGACGCCCATATGGATGTCAAGTACACCGACATCGATTATATCGTCTTCTCCGATGCTGCAGATTATGTGTACAGAGGTCAATCGCCATATGACAGAGCTACGTATAGATATACACCAATGCTTGCTTGGATGCTTGTACCGAATGCTTTCTGGGCAGATTTCGGAAAAGTCGTCTTCATACTTTGTGATCTCATCACAGGCTACGTCATCCTCGATGTATTAGACTTGACCAGTACTACAGAGCTCAAAACCACTATTTTATCTTCGATATGGCTTCTGAATCCGATGGTTGTTACTATATCCACGAGAGGAAGCTCAGAGAGTGTTCTAACGGTGTTTGTGATGCTATTCGTATATTTCCTTCTCAAAAGAAATGTCTTGATCAGTGGTTTCCTCTGTGGATTTGCTATCCATTTAAAGCTGTACCCTATCATATACGTTCCGACAGCCATACTTTTCCTCTCAAAGTATACTTCTCCAACAGATATCATCAGAGCTCCTCTCAGAGTTATAAATCGTGCTACAGTGAAATTTGCCGTTGCAACAACCATTTCTTTCCTTTCTCTAGGTGCGTTGATGTTCGCCATTTATGGCAATCAATTTCTTGAACACACATACCTTTACCACTTTATTCGCACAGACCACCGCCATAACTTCTCCATTTACAACGTGTCACTATACTTCAGCTCCGCTATAACGACTCAACATTCATTTGATCTGTCAAGGCTAGCCTTTATTCCTCAGTTGGCCATATCCATTGTGTTAATCCCACTCGTTTTCACGAAGAAGTCACTTACTGATACCTTTTTCCTACAAACTTTTGCATTTGTCGCTTTCAACAAAGTTATGACGTCTCAATACTTCATCTGGTTCCTCATATTTCTCCCATTGTATCTGAGAAACTCCCAACTCATAGAAACACAAAAGGTAAAGGGTACCATATGTCTTGTTCTTTGGGTGGTGTCTCAAGGCTCTTGGCTTTTCTTTGCTTATAATTTAGAGTTTTTGGGCCAGAGTACATTCCTGAGTTTATTAGGAAGCGCAATGTTTTTCTTCTTGACCAATATTTACCTTCTAGGTGTTTTCATGGATGACATTTCTACAAAATCCACAGACGCCAAGAGTTGCATCTAATGAAAAATTTATAAGTTCATCTTTTTCATTAAGCATTAGTCTTCATAGAAACAACCATCAACTCCAAATTTACCGATAACACTGGTAGGCATCCAACCCTCAGATCCAACACGTTCGCCACTAGCAATAGCTCTATCCAGCTCATTTTTTCCAACAGGTCTACCAATTGTAAATCCTCTAATACAAAGCTCGCCATGCCTTTTGTCAATGTTGAGATCACGGTATCTGAACAACTTGATCTCCAATGACATCGAAGGTGCTCCACGGTTGATAAGCTTAGGGTTACTGAACACACGGTAGTCAAAGTAGTTTGTTGAAAGAATGGAGCCAACAACACCCGGTAGGAAACGCTCGCCAATGACTCGTGCACCACAGAAAATTCTCATGGTCATAAGCTCATTGCTTGTCAGTCTATCATCACGCAAGTTACCATCATCACCAACATAGACAATCTTCAAGTTGGAAAACTCTGAAAGTTTAGCGGACTCAGAGAAAATACCTTCTGACAAAAGATGCTGGGCACGATGAATCTTGATAGTATGTGTCAAACTTTCTTCTTTATGTGTCAAGATAAACTTCTTAGCACCGGCAGGATCAATGGACAAAATCGTAGGCTTGTAATTGACAATGGCCTCTTTGAAAAGAACATCCGCACTAGATCCAAGAACAATAGATCCACCAAACAGTAAGATAGCAAAAATCTTTGGCCAATAGTTGAGCGTCGATCCATTGTAACCGATCAATAGCTTTTCGTTGGCGGTGAATTCATGACCGAGGGGTAACGCTCTCACAATTGATGCCACAGCGCTGACGAAGTTTTGGTGTGTATATGAAGTAGAGATAAAGTTATGCGTATCAATGAGAGGCGTACCTTCGTCAAATTTCGGATCATACTTGTACTCATACACACCATCAGAAAGAGAGTGGAGATCACCAAGTTCACTCCAGTTCAATACCATCCCATCATCCCCAAAGGTCTTAGAAGCATCATCACTGACAACAAGAAGCTTTTTGTACTTGAACATAAGAGCATATTTCAACTGGGACTCTGCAATGACGAGCAGATCAACGTCTTCTGGCTGAGAACGGGGAAGTTGGTTGAATGTGTGAACAGTGAGACCATGTGTCCAGCATGCCATTGCGGTAACGAAGCCGTGGTATGTGTGTATAGGCACAGCAATTCCAGCAATGTAGCAGTCATTGTGTGTAAAGAATTGAACCAAGCGCTTGAATACAGCGTTCAAGTTGTCGACATCGCAGATGACCTCCTTGCCGTTGTCGTAGAACACAAAGCGAGCCTCCTTCTGTTTCTGGCTCATCACCACGGACCAGATATCGCGAAGGTTTCCATTTCTAAGGCGGAATCCCTGTCTGATCTGAAGGCCTGTCATCAATGGCAACCCGTGTGGTGTCTGGTTGCTTCTGTACACGGCAGTCTCATCCTCCTTGCGTGTTCCAGCGATGCTGGCCTGTTGGTTCAACGCGAGCTCATGGATGTCTCGTTGTGACTCTAGATACTTTGAGTAGATGACCACCGCAGCAAAAGAGACCAGAGACACCGCTAGCAGTGTTTTGAGGAGCCCCATTATCGTTGTTGGTATACTACGACGGGCTTACGAGAAAAAAAGAAGGTGTCCTTTTCGGGCGATGGTCCTTCTTTATACGATCGCGCTCCACAAACGAGGGAACAATGGCACCACCTGCAGTGCCAGATTCTACAGCGTCTGGTGAACATTTGACAGAGCGCACCTGCTACACTGTCTGCATGGTAACCTTCTATCCAAGATTGTAGAATTTATCTTATCTATCATTTTGTGCACTGAGCTCTTTCCATTGGATGCCGGCGCGCCTCTTTTGTGTATCTTTCTCCAGGAGGTCCTTGATCTGATTTGTGACCCTCTCAGCAATGGTGTATGCCTTCTGGGAACATTCCATCAGTTTCAAAGCATCCATAGGAAGCCCTCCGGCTTTTGAAATCTGACAGATCTCCCTATTCTTGTTTATTGTCACGGTGAGAATACCGTCATTGAGAAGATCCTCTTGCAAGTTGGCATCGATCACGTAGATCTCATTGGCTTCTCCCTTAATGTTCTCTTCGACTCCATTAGGGTTGAAGAAGGCAAACGACACACAGATCGGAACATGCAATATGCTGAGCTCAACAGGTTCTCTTTCATCAACAGAGTGTACGATAACTTGCTCACCGGAAACCGTCACGTCGTTCTTCTTGAAATGCTGCAAGCCAGTCATTACAGCAATACAACTGGCATCAATAAATCCACCATCGTAATCAAGGAAATGGATATCGGCTCTAATAGCCCAGCATTTACTTCCTGCGATGATACAAAGACTCTCCAAGTCAAGAGCACCAGATCTCCTCACGGCTTTTTCAATAGCCCTTGAAATCAGGAGCTCATCATCAGATTGACGGCCGTTCTCAAACATAGGGGAGGCCATCGGGCTGATCTCCGTAGATACATGGAAGAGACCTTCAAAAGGGCGATCCTCAAATGGAGCCACGATCTCGGCAGAAATATGACATACAACTCTTGTCTTGCCCATCTTCACATCAACAAACCCATATTCATCTTGAAGGGTGATCTCAACTGGACGGAACTCATCGAACTTACGTCCATCTGTTCTTATGCCCTGTTTTAAAGCCCCAAGCACGAACTCACGCTCGTTTGTGGATACTTCGATACCCTTGGCCATTTCTTTTTGGATTCTTTTTTTTTTCTTGGTCGCCGTATTCGCCAAATCCTTTATATGCAACAGCTTTCGCTCAAGAAGGTAGACTTGACAGAAAAGAAGAAAATTGAACGCTCAGTTGCAGTTTTAGATGGTTCAGGTAGTTGCATGTGGCCTTTGTTAAAAGAAGAGCCCACGAAGTTTTGCAGCTGTGAAAAATCACACCCGGACACCACGCGTTCTCCGCCACGACGGGTGGCGGTCGAACAAAAAAGCATTGTGGCAAGCAATTTGCAATATCAGATACCCCATCACGCCAGATTCAAGCATTGTACACCATGTTAACAACAGTTGGGAAAGCCTCTAGACAGAGACTTTTGGCAAGTCGCGCCATTGCTGGTTACACAGCTGGCACCAGAGCTTACTCTAACCAAGGACCTATGCCCTTCTTCCAACAGGACCAGCTACCGGCAAACACAATCATCCGCTTCGTTCCACAGCAGACTGCCTGGGTCGTTGAGAGAATGGGTAAGTTCCACCGCATTCTCGAACCTGGTCTTGCAATTTTGGTGCCATTACTGGACAAGATTCAATACGTTCAATCATTGAAGGAAGCAGCAATCGAAGTACCATCTCAAAGCGCCATCACAGCAGACAACGTTACTTTAGAGATGGATGGTGTTCTCTATATCAAGGTCATTGATGCTTATAAGGCTTCGTACGGTGTTGAAGATGCAGAGTATGCCATTTCTCAACTGGCCCAGACAACTATGAGATCGGAGATCGGTCAGCTGACTTTGGACCATGTCCTGAAAGAGAGACAGTCATTGAACAACAATATCACGGCTGTGCTGAATGAAGCTGCCGCTGACTGGGGTCTCAAATGTCTCCGTTATGAGATCAAAGATATTCATCCGCCTCAAAATGTTTTGGATGCTATGCACAGACAAGTTTCAGCTGAAAGATCAAAGAGAGCTGAAATTTTGGATTCAGAAGGTCACAGACAGGCTGCTATCAATATAGCTGAAGGTGAGAAGGCGGCAAAGATTCTCGCTTCCGAGGCTGCCAAGGCTCAGAGTATAAACGAAGCCAGTGGTGAGGCGGAAGCTATTCTCCTTAAAGCCCAAGCAACTGCTAAGGGAATAGCTGAGGTAGCCAATGCTATCAACTCCACTCCAGGAGGTGCAGATGCTGTTTCTATGCAGGTTGCCGAACACTACGTTGAAGCATTTGGAAAGCTTGCTCAAGAAACCAATACAGTTGTTATCCCAGCAGGGTTGAATGACATGGGTTCCTTCATTGCTGGCGGTATGGGTATCTATAACCAAGTTAACAAAACTGTTGGAAAAAACAAGAGCACAGTGCCACATGAGGTGGAGAAGATTAAAAATTGAGCCGGGTTGATCCTAACAGCAACTTCGCTTATGAGGTGCTAGTCGTGAAATCAATTGTACATATTTTTTTACGTCTGTTTTAGCGTCAGCCATAGTTATTCGAGTTACTTTCCATTGAATAAACTTCAAAACGTTCATTTCTTTTTGAAAAGCATGTCCAAAGGCCCACGGGATACTTTTGGTGTTTGTTTTTTGGCAGGGGTAGGCTTCTTCTTTGCTGGTGCACCTTGGCCTGAAGCAGGTGCATTTCTCTTGTTTTCAGCATTGAGTCTGTTCATTTCGGCTAAATTCTCCTCTGCTGCCCTCTTGCTGGCCTTGGCACTCTGAAGCCTTGTAAGATAATCATCTAAAGGCGTGAAATCGAAACAACTCTCCAATATTTTCACCCAATATTGTGGAAGGTAAGAGCCCAACAAGTATATTGAGTGTTTTTTGAGAGCGAGATCAGTGATTTCAGCAGGAGTTTGTTCGTTGAGATCAGCTGGATAAAGCATGGGACCAACAAGACCATCCCTAATACTTTGGGGGAAATTCTCAGAGATAGCACAAGCTTTTTGCTCGAGGAAATGGACACATTTCTGATGGTTGAACTTGTAGAAATCTTCGTCACCTTCAACCACAGACTCACAGATGAGCTCCAGGGACTGCTTTACCATCATTTCTGGTAGAGTTGAGAGACCTGGGATACCTTCTTGCATAATATCAAAGATATCCTGTCCAGACTGGAATCTGGAAAACTCTCTCCCCTTTTCAATCTCAAGGGTGAAATAAGAAATGAGGGTGAATACCAAATTGAACTTCGTTGAAATTATGATTCCTCCTTCCTCTATAATAAGCCCTTGACTCTTTGGTCCTTGTAGAATGATTGACCTGACAGGCAATGAATCCTTCTTTGTCAGAGGTCTTAAGTAGCTGTTCTTGTCGTGTGGGTTATTGCCATCGACTTCACGGAGCTCGTATAGCGTGTTTTCACAAAAGGCGTAGTTGTGGATAGTTCCTGTTAACGGATGAGGAAGAGAGACAATTTTGAGATCATCTGTAAAGTGAGGAGCATAAATGGCTCTGATATCCTCCTCCTTCATTATTAGTAGGCGACGATTCTCTGCTTCCAAAGTTTTCCTGTTGTCAAGAGGAGAACGCGTCATAAATGTGTGAACACCGCGTCTCGCGTACGCGCCGTTCTAGGAAGTCAAGCCCTCGATACAGGAAACATCATGGAATATCTATTTGCACCCTTTGTTGATACATATTCAGGGTCTCGGGAACCTCCAAGGTAATGAGGATTATGATAAAAGTTCCATCGACTATTCTGCTCTCGGCGAAGGCCTTCCTGCCAATTGGCCACTCGAAATATGTTGGACCTCGTTGGTATAGTAGCGCTTTACAAGTGGTCAAATTAATTTGATGGTGTGTCACCTGAACGATCAACCATCCACTCAATGAACAAATATTATATTTCGACGTAGCTTAGGACTGATCTTTCAACTACCATGTTTTTAGACTTGAAAGGCAAGGCAGGCTACCTCCAAGGCATGACAGGCCATAACCTTTTTTTTTTAAATTTCATTTGGCAAGTTTTCTACTCTGGTGTTTACCGGCATTGATTCCTTTTGAGGTACCAGACTCTTTTTCATTATGTGAGTGGAGCCTTCGAGTTTTAGCTTATAATCGGAGTCGATCGGGTCATCACTTTCTGCCGCCACGATTTTTGTGACACAAAAAGAAGGAGTCGCTCTTACGCAAACACCAAGTTGCACAAACAGAGAGACCACTGATTCTGCCGAGCACTCAATACGGTGAAATGTGCCACAAAAACCTTGCACATTGTCTTTCTGCCACAAACCCGAGATCAATATAAAAGCAGCTCCGCACCGCTTCTTCTTCTTTCTCTTTTTCGCCCCCTCTTCCCC